>VOQJ01002734.1:1844-20471 GCA_015052665.1 Apistogramma diplotaenia
TTTCTCGGGGTGATTAAATTCAAGATTCATTTTAATTGTCATT
Organism: Apistogramma diplotaenia; assembly: GCA_015052665.1. Classification (NCBI taxonomy): domain Eukaryota; kingdom Metazoa; phylum Chordata; class Actinopteri; order Cichliformes; family Cichlidae; genus Apistogramma; species Apistogramma diplotaenia. The sequence goes on from VOQJ01002734.1 coordinate 1,888, forward strand.
GCATGACAACCCCCCCCCCCTTAAATGTAGTCCCCTTATGCTACTAACTAAAAACAAACCCGATCGCAGCAGGGTGAACGTGCTGTGGCTGTGCTGGTTGTCCTGCACAGACACCTCACCTCACAGGTGTAACTGAAGCCTGTTAGTTTGGTGCTGGTGATGATCACTCCCCGGAGAGCCATCAGGTCTTGCAGTGCGCACATACATCCCATAGCAGCTAGTTACGATGTTTCCAATTGCTCCTACTTTCTTAAAAAGTAAAGTCATTTCTGAGCTTTCTTTAAAGAGATGGGGGGAGGAGGCTGGGGGGGGGGGGCAGGGAAAATTCTCTGCTCTGCTTCAGCTCATCTGATGTAAACAGTCTGCCTTCTTTTTTTTTCTAATATCAGCAACCATCCGCCTATTTTTGTTGATGTTGAGCAGCAAGTTGCTCTCAAAGTACCAAATAAACAGACTGACCATCACATTGAGTTTTCATGTAGTAGCTTGATTCAGATTAAGTTCATTTTGGCTCCACACCAGATATTTTATATTAATGTGCATCAGAATTTCAAAACCCCTTCATGTAATTAACAGCTTTAACTTGTTTATAAATCTTATGCTTTATGTATGTTATGTTATGGTGAATTTTATGTTAAACAGACTTGCTCATTGTGTCTGAAGTCAGTTCATCTTTTTTTCTTTTTTTGTTTTGTTTAATCACACCGGGGTCCCAGGGTGTCTGGAGCCTATCACAGCTGACACTTGACGAGACGCAGAGTGCACTCTGGAGGTTGCCAGTCCATCACAAGGCTAACACGGAGAGACAGAAAACCTTCCTCACTGCATGCCCACATCCAGTTTAAGGCCCCGTGAGCCATCCTGCAGGTTTAAAGTAAGAACTTTCTTGAACAAGATCAACTAGAATTTGAGTGGCCTTTAGCTGACTCCACTGAGCAAGCAACAGTGATAATTGGCCAAGTGCTGTACTAAGCTTTGGGATTCAAACTCTTTGAATCTACTTTCAAAGAAACTGCAGATAACTGCTGAGCTTGATGTTCAGTATTTGGCCCCTGTGGACACTGATGACAGCTGATCTGCTCCTCTGTGGTCTGAGCTGCTTCCTCTCGCTCTCAGTGAGTTCCAAAAAAAAAAAGTATCGATTTACTGCAGTCAGCTTGTTAAGGTTGTCAGGACAATCATCGTGAACTCCTTTTCCTGGATGCTTCACTGATATGCATCTTATAAACACTCGCCTCACCTAACAGCTTTCCCCATGAGAGGCTGCACAGCAAGAGAGGGGGTCTCAGTTTTCTCTCTTCTCTTTTAACAAGAATATTATCAGCCAAACTGATTTGGGATTCATTACATTTGGCTTGTTTAATGGTGTTTATGTTGCCCTGTAATAGCTGTTTAAACAAAATTGTATTATAGTCTAATCACTGACGTCAACATGCATCTGTAAAAACAGTTTAACTGTTACTTTTTTATATGAACAGCCACCAGCTAATGAAGAAATTTAGGAGAGCAAATTAAACGTTAATAGTAAAATTAGACGCATTCAACGACCCAAAATTTCACATTTTAAATTGTTAAACAATTTAAATAAGGCTGTAATCCTGAGTTACAACAAAACCGCTGCAGTGAAGCACTAATGCGCCCATTTCACAGATGCAAACATTAACATTTAGGCACCAAAAGCGGGTTTTCCCACTTTTGAAATTAATCAGCGCTACAGCTGGAGAAGGAGATGTGTCGGGGGGAGAAGCAGGGAGGGAAACAGAAGGAGGAAGATGAGGACAAGGAAGAGGAAGAGCATTCATTGTCACTGAGCCCATCATGTCATGTTACAGCCAAAGGAAACATTGCTGAAAATGGAGACAAAAACACTTTCCCAGACAGAAAATACAGGATGCAGCTTCTTCTTCTTCTATTTTTTTCTTTACTGCTTATGATTTTTAAAAAACTAGATTCTCTTTACAATATTTAAATATCAGAAACAGTTTTTGCAGTTCTCTGTGATTGCATTTATAGCTTGTGTTGCGCTTGCTGTCATTTCCTAATTTATTAGCTTTTACTCAGTGCATGGCATAGGAACATAGAAAACAAGTCGGCAATATAATGTTCAGTACTATATGGGTCATCAAATTAGTAACACCTGAGAAAAAACCAGGTAAGTCAGCCTGGTTGACTTACCTGGTTCAGCCTCTGCTGAGTGGGTGCAAAAAAATAAAAGAACACTTTGAACTCCAACGCAAACGTAGGTGTCCCTCTGCTGGTTGCAAGCAAAACTACACATAAACAACTGTATTTCTTGCCGCAACCTCTTTGTAATTCATTTAAAACTACTTTATTTTAAAACACTGAAAGTTGACAGGCAGTTCTTGAAGCTATGGTTCAATGTCTGTGCAGATTTAATGCTGTAACACTACTGTTGCCTTCCTATTCAGCTTGAAATAGTCTAATTATTCTCCTCTGGCATCAGCAAGACATTTGCACCCAGAAAACTGATGCTCACCAGATATTTTCTCTTTTTTGGACTATCCTCTTTAAACCCTAGAGTTGGTTCTGTGGGAATATCGCAGTAGACCAACAGTTTCTGAAACCCTGAAAGTAGTCAATGAAGAACCAACAATCATGCCATGTTCAAAGTCACTTAAATAACCAGTTTTTTCCGCATTCTGACTTTTTCAATGCCACTGTTTACTTCTTCTCCACTACACTTCAGACAAAAATAAGGTACTTTTAATGTTTTACCCTTATACTGTATGTGGGCCTAATCAGGTTACAAGTTTAAGATGTTTGCATATAAATATGTGCATGTGGAAAAAACAAAAGATTGTTCAATTAACTCAATAATTTGTGAAATTTCCAGCAGTCACTTGACAATAAAAAGAAAAAGAGAGACGAATAATGAAAACACTCAATTTTGCTGTTGAATACAACATCCATCCATCCATCCATCCATCCATCCATCCATCCATCCATCCATCCATCCATCCATCATCCATCATCCTTCCATCATCCTTCCATCATCCTTCCATCATCCTTCCATCCATCCATCATCCATTCTCTTACAGTTAACAATAAAATCCTGTTTACATTTTAAAAACAACCTGTAATGTAATATGTAATAATACAATAGTCATGAGGTTATTAGGTTCTTTGTTTTACTTAGTTACTGCAGTTAAAATATTAGGACTTTTGAATTTTCTAGCAGCTCTCCATTCAAAGAGGAAACCCTGCCTATGCTGTGGTCGGGTTACTTCATCATTTCTCATGAGGTCATTAGTAGAAAGGGACATCCCCAGCAACCTACCAACAAACAATATGTAAACTGTGACTCAGCCCTGTCCCCACAGTGGGTCACTCCTGTGCAGTCACGGGTCAGTTTAATCAAGTTTCACCCACAGGAATTGGTTACGGTTACAAGGTATTAAATAAATTAAGATGTCCACAAAAAAAAAGAAAAAAGAAGTTAGAGAGCAGAGAGCAGAGGAGGAAACCAAACAGGTTTGTCACCAGCTAAGCAGCTGAGTGAGTCAAAGGAGACTGAAGAAGGAGAGGTTTGAGAACAATGATGAAGCACGGTGCAATTCTGACCTATCAGGCGCTGATATGAGGAGCATCTAGAAAAAAAAGATCAAGAGACGAAAAGATCGAGAAGACAAAAGAGTAGAAGAGACGGGGTGAGATTCAACACTAAAAATGAAGTCAGCAACAGCGAAATCAAGGGTAGAATGAGAAAAGAAAAGCTCCGTGATGTGATTGAGACCACAAAGAAAGCCTCAAAGAAGTCCTCAGTCAAAGATGGGATCAAAGGACAAAAAATCCAAGAAGAACTCAAAGAAAGAGGACGACCCTGCAGCTGGGGATGAAGACGAAGGGAAAAAGAAAAAGAAGGAAAAGAAGAAGAAAGATTCGCTAAAGGGGGACAGCGATGAAGACACCAAGAAGACAAAAGGGAAAAAGAAAAAGATTGAAAATTATGTTGAAATCTATGAGAAAGAGCTTCGCACCTACGAGCCAGATAAAGTGGAGAACTACGAGGACGAGTATCACAAAAAGAAAGGTAAACTTTTTCCCAACTTGTAAACTGTAGCCTATAAGACGAGGGCGCAACAGGACTAAAATATCTATAGCTAAGCAATTAGTTCAAGGACAACATGATGTAAGTTCTGCTTGAGGAAAGTTATTTGACACCCAGAGGAGAGGTGGATCTTTGCAGTTTCAGGAGTCTCACTGGCTCTGGCAGCATCTCACCTTGGTTTAACGTTCATGGTGATGTAAGGCTGATAAGATGGTTGAGTACCTGTGTATGGTCCACATGTCATCATCACCTTGTTGCTTTATGAAATCTTTCACTAGCTTGTATAAGCGGTGGCTTCATATTCATCACAGTCCTCTAAAGCTCACTGTTAGACCACCCAAATTCACGCTGTACTGAGCTCAACAAAAAGAAACACACACAAAAAACCATGAATGTTTTACACTAATAATAAACTTTAAATGTTAACACAGTTTAAAATTCTATTTTATTCTCCCTGTCTTGTTGCTCGGGGATGGGCAGGAATTTGCTCGACTCTTCCCCAACAATCCGAGTTTAAAAAGCAGGACAAAAATCTTGACTTTAAACTCATTCACATCCATCAGACACACATCACGTGTATAGCCCTTTACTGCACCTGGTTCAGATAACAACCGACCATCATGAGACGATAACGTGACAACAAAATAACCAATAATCACAACAATAGGATGTTTTTACCTCCTGCGGTGCATCACAGCAGATTACTCCATCTGGGAGGCTTCATGACAAGTCCTGACAAGAAAAGAAGCAGTTTTTTTTTTTCTTTGAAATAAAGTTTAGCTGCACGTACAACAAAAACATGTCTCAGAAATGTATGAATCAGTGCAAATCTGAGCACAAAGCACAGCTGTGAACACCTCTGTGGGTTTGAATGAATTGTTAATATTTTTAATTGCTACAAGGGCAGAAGTAACTCAACAGAAATGCACATTATCACCTCATGTTACTACAGTCCCTTAATGCATCGTTATGCCTTCCTTGGTCTTAATTATTCTCTTATTGATCCATCTAGTATATGAGGTGGTGACCATCACTGGTGATGAGAGAGGAGCAGGAACTGATGCCAATGTGTTTGTTATTCTTTTTGGAGACTATGGCATCACACCCAAAGTGCACCTGGCTAGCAAGTAAGTCTCAGTCAAAGAAAGCCTATTTTATCTCAAAAGTATGGTTTTTTTCCATATAAACTAAAACAATGTTTTTCCTCCTCTTTCACAGCACAGAAAAAAAGTATGTATCTCTTCACTGTGTAAAAAAAAGTTCAGCTCAGACATCTGTGGGTGTTTATGGTGGTTTTTCTTTTCTTTGCAAGTTTGCATGACTTATTTTCCTAGATTTACCTTTTTCACTTCTCATTACTGTACATTTTGAAGTGAAAAATTGGATGTGTCAAAAGAGTGTGACATTCAAGTGGCTTCCAGACTTTTATCATGTTGTTATTTTAGGAGGCGCACTGCATTCGAAAGGGGCAAAACAGATGTGTTCAGAATTAGAACTCACAATGTTGGCACTTTGAAAAAGATACGGTATGTTGGACATGTGGCCTTCGGTGCAGCACAGATCAAGTTTGCTTGCTTTTTAAACTAGAAACACGTGATTTATCCAGATGTTATTTTTCTGTTTCTCCAGGATTGAGCATGACAACACCGGTCTTAATCCCAGCTGGTTCTTGGACAGGGTGGTGGTAACAGATGTGATTCGGCCTCACCTGAGGTTCTATTTCGCTTGTAACAACTGGCTCAGCAAGGTGGAAGGAGATGGCCTTTATATCAGAGACCTGCTGGGCACCATGGACCCCATGGACATACCCAAATGTATACATGCACAGATACAAAGTATCTGTAAACCACACCTCTGTTTATTAAATCAATCAGGAATCAGCAGCTGATGTGCTTTTTTGAAGTTTTATGTTAAGTTTGTCTTAAAATTATGCCAAACCATAACTTTTAAAAACCTTTTCTTAATTTTCCAGATAATAAATTAGTTGTGAGTGTTTTCACTGGAGATGTAAAAGGCAGTGGCACAGATGCAGATGTCTTTATTAATATCTTTGGGGAGTTTGGAGACACAGGTAAGAAAAAAGAAGAAGAAATTGTACGACATATGTACTCTGAAAGTTAACTCAAGGCAAACATTAAGTTCATGCATTACTTTAAATAAACTATAATTTGCTTTTTATTTTAGGGGAGAGGCGACTTGACAGCACAAAGAATAACTTTGAAAGTGGCACAGAGGACAAATTCACCATCGAGGCACCGAACCTGGGCAAAATAAGAAAAATCACCGTTGGACATAATAACAAAGGCTCCTCAGCAGGATGGTTTGTGAACAAGGTAAGAAACACACACACACACACACACACAGGCGGGACAGATCTTGTTCAACCTTGTGAACAAGATCTTATGAATCTATAAATTAAACGGTTTTGGCATAATGTTAATGGTCTACAAAAATGCCCCTTTGTCAGTTCTCACACAGCAAATAATGAAGAATGACTTTCATTTGTTATATAATATGTTAATGCCTGTGCTGTACATTATCTTGACACAAAAGAGCCTCGCTGTGCTGCAGTCCTGCTTCTGCAGTCGTACTTAAGACATGTGATCCCCTCATTTCCTATTAGCCGTCTCATCTGAGACCAGTGTCCCTGCGCCTCCAACACATACAGTGAGAGATGAGTTCATCCAAACAGACACGTGAAACACGCGTGTCTTTATTCTACCTGCGGTGTAAAGGGACACCGTGCCCCATTAAGAGATTGCCTTACAGCAAACAGACAGACGAGTCGGTAGATTTGTTGGTTACTGTGGCACAGACTGACACCAAAGATCAGTAGTGACTATGTTACTGAGTCATGTCCTATTTGCATTTCAAATCTGTTTTGTTTCTTATTACAATGATGTATATTGTTGAATAAAAAAGTAATAATTTGAGCTTAGCTTACTTCTTGTCATCATTGCTGAAACCCCTACATAAATCATTTTCTTCGGGGTTAATCAGAAGCTTCAATTAAGACAGACTACATAAAAATGTCTGCAGACATGACATACATACAGATAAGCATTAGAGTCTGACTGATATGTGATTTTTAAGACTGATACCGATATTTGTTGATTTAAAAATCTAAGCTGATAATTGTTTATCTTTCAGACACATGAAACACACACAGACACACACCTCAGCCTGGCTATATCAGTCAGGCTCTAATAAGCATAAGAATGCAAGTAAAAAACGACTCATTGGACACTACCAAGCCAATGGAAAAAAGAAAGAGGAAACACTCTGAGCCAATACAAAATATCATTGTGTATGCACTCTGATATAACCACACATTTCTAAGGATAAATGTGCACGTTGCATACACAACAAATATACTGAGGCAACACTGGACAACTCCTACTGTGGATCAAGTTCCTGTCCAGGGCATGAAGAAAGAACGTATTATACATGCTAAAAAAATAAAATCTCTCAAACCTGCAAACACAAAATACTGTTAAATAAAACTGTCAAAATATTGTTCAGCACTCCAAGAAAGGAGGAGCCACTGAGTGGATACTGAGTGACAACCTTGCTTGCTTCACCTCAGCAGTAGCAAACGTGCTCAGTCAGCGTTACAGCCTTCAATTAAGAAACTGTAATCTGAAACTCAGGCTGCCCCGCCTCACCTCATCTTCCTACTGTAACTTTCTCTCCAAGATGGCTCGTAGCATCTCACTAATGTAACCTGTACTGAGTAAGCACATGAGAAGATGACGCACGACTATCTCAGTGTAATTAGGATATTTGATCTTTGCAGTTTCCCAGTATGGCCAATCATACTATCATACTTCATTTTTTTTTAATACAGGTGACAGTCGATGACCTTGGAAACAAACTAATGTATGAATTCCCCATTAACCGTTGGTTTGCCTTCGATGAGGATGATGGGAAGATCCAGAGGGACGTTTTGGTCGGGGGGAGTCAGCCCACAGGTGACAATTTGTTTTTAAGCCTGTAAATTTTACATTCAGGTTACATTCACTCGAGGTAGTTTGAGATGGCAGTTATGGCGAGGATGACTAAAACTTAATTTCTAGGCTGTTTTACAAAAGTGATTTCCTCAGTTTGAAATAATGATGCTCTCGCCTGCTCTGACACAGAGAACAGCAGACTATCTTTGCCAGGAAGCTGTGTAATCATTAGTTCTTGGATCAGACTACTGATGTTTAGATCGAGCGCCGCTTGGGTCCTTTGGAGTACGGGTGCTGTGACCCACGGCGACCCGCTGATGCTACCTCTGATATCCTAACATGTAACTGTATCCATCAGGTATTGTGTACAACGTCCAGATTGTGACAGGAAACATCCGAGGTGCTGGGACCAACTCCAAAATCCACATTGTGTTGCACGGCACGAAAGGCATCAAGAACAGCGGGAGGGTAAAGAGCAGATACAGAACAGAGACGAGCACTTGCACTAGAAGAGTCATTAGTTTTAGTATGAAACTCACGTTTAAGAGTGGCCTTAACTCCAGTGGATCTGGTTTTTCTTTAATCTGTTTAACTTAATCAAGGTGTTTTTGGAAGGAGGGAAGTTTGAGCGAAGCCTCACAGACATATTTAATGTTGAGATTGCTGCGCTCCTCAGTCCTCTGAGCAGAGTCACCATTGGACACGACAACACAGGGCTCAGTACTGGGTGGTACTGTGAGAAGGTACATTACTGCAATAAGCACAATTGTGTGCGTGAAAATCTGTTCATTTTCGGTGAAATATTTTAACTGAACTGATGTTCTTTGCAGGTTGTGGTTTACTGTCCATTCACAGGAATCGAGCAGACTTTCCCATGCAGCAAATGGCTGGATGAGAAGGAGGGAGATGGGCTAATAGAGAGGGAGCTCTACGAGATGGTCTCACTCAGGCAGAAGAGACAGAAAAGTGAGCTGAATGTCAGTAATTAGGGCGAGTCAGCGGCGGCACCTACTGCTGTCATTTACACTTTCATTTCCCGAGACACTCAGTAAAAGAACTCAAAACTGCATCACGTGTACACATTTGCATAATAACTCAGTAGGCAGTCTGTTTTCATGCTGCTCTGTGTGAAATTGCCAGTGAAATTAAGTCCAGTATCTGTTTTAAAGACATGTAACTGCTCAGTGCAGTTGTTATGCGTTATATCAGTTTTCGCTGCCCAGCTTCAATATCAATACACGATCACACAAATTCACAGCTGGGAGCTGTCTGCTGCAATCACTTCAAAATGGTAGTTTCTGTCCTGAGAAGATTTTTAACAAGCAAAAACACAATTTCAGCTGCTCTCCTGACATCTTGAAGCTCTTGTCACAATCTGCTTCAATAGACTACATGTGCCTGCTGGCCTCAGACGTGTCAAACATATTGCACTCAAGCTAAGCAGTTCAGGGGAAAGGATGAGCTTTTGGTCACAGTAACAAGCAATTAACGATGATGAAAATGGAACACCTGCGGTTTCATATAAGGAACGAAAAGCTGTGACAATCATAATTTAAGGTGATGATTTGATTGCACTCTCCTCAGAGCATCCCTGGTCACTGTGGATCTGGACGTCAGACCTGCCCGGCGCAGGAACCGATGCAGAAATCTCCTTCCAGGTGTACGGTGAGCAGGGCAAGTCGGATGAGATCAGGTTGGACAACAAAACAGACAATTTTGAACAGGGACAAGTGGATAGATTCATGGTAAGCATCCTGTATTTCAATACCACACACATTAGTAACAGCAAGTCAGCTGTTGAATCTGTGCACAGTAAAAAAAAAAAAAACTACTATTGTCTTGATGTAAATGTACAGGTTGAACTGCCTGATTTGGGAAAACTGACCAAACTCCGTATCTGGCATGAAAAGAGGAATCCTTTTGCAGGATGGCATCTCAGCAAGGTGAGACTCAAATCTAAAAACCACTTCTATCACTTAAATTATGTCAGTTCTGTGCAAATATCTATTGTTAGGTCCTCAGAAACAACAGACATACGTAGCAGCTATAAAATCTATTTCAGATTTAACCTCCTGAGACCCAAGTTCCTGTTCGTGTTTAGTTGGCATCTCAAACTCGCGGCCCGCGGGCAGCTTCCGGCCGCGCCCCCTACTTCCGGCCGTGAATTGGCGTTAAAAATATGGTTCAAATAGGCCCTTTAAGTTATTTTTTTGACATTCTGCTTTCTCCTCCAATTAAGAGGGTTGAGCGGAATGTCAAAAAAGTAACTTAAAGGGCCTCTTTGAACCATATTTTTAACGCCAATTCACGGCCGGAAGTAGGGGGCGTGTCCGGAAGCGGGTTGGAGATGCCTAAACAGGAAGTTGCATTTTGTTACAAGGCTGTAACAAATGTAACAAAATACTTTTGAGCAAAGTGAAGTATAAGGTACAGCAAAGCCAAAATGTCCCCCATATGTGGACACAGGGTCTTAGAAGGTTAAGTATATCATTTAATCATTCAACCTATTTATTACTCTCCATCCTTAAGCAAAGAAAAAAGAAGATTGAGAGGATAATGAATTTCAGCTAGTATCTAACACTTTGAGGAAATGTTGATCAGATGCATATGTAAAATCATAATCAGTCTTTCCAGCATTTTCTTTATTCATTCAGGCAACACTGATGAAAACATTAACAAAGGAGAAATACACATTTCCTTGCGAGCGATGGCTGGACACTAATGAAGATGACAATGAGGTTGTGAGAGAGCTTCCTGCCACCGGAGAGCTTATCGCTGAGCCTCTGCCCTGTATGTATATGCACATGAACAACCTCAATCTTATTAGCTAAATTAGAAGAAGAGTGTAAGTGATGATGAAGCGTGTTATTGTGCTCTCCAGTGATTAAATACAGAGTGACCGTGTGCACGGGGACTGTCAGCGGTAGCGGTACAGATGCATCTGTTTTTCTAAATCTGATCGGAGACCAAGGGGACACCGGAGATCGGGACCTGATCAACTGCAAGAATAATGTCAACAAGTTTGAGAAAGGAAGTGTAGGTGTATTCAGTACACACTGTTTTTTCATCAATAATATTAATAATATATTTGAGCAATCTTTTCCCAATTTACTGCGATTACTGGGTCTCAAACTTGTATTCGTAAACATTTGCATTATAAATGCTGTAAACACACAGTTCATTGAATATCTCAGTGTTTTATCATCTAATTTTAAAAAATACATTTTTACTTACTGCCTTTTGTGTGTTTCCAGATGGATGAGTTTCTAATTGAGGCAGTGGCCATTGGGCAGATCCGCAGGGTGAGAATTGGACATGATGGCAAAGGTGGCGGCTGTGCCTGGTATCTTGACAAAGTGATTGTAAGAGAGGAAGGACAAGCTGAGTCAAATGCTGTGGAGTTCCCCTGCAACAGGTGCTTTCATCTTAGCCAGTGTTGTTACAGCACTATAATTTCTTTAAAGACAGGCTCCCTCATTTCTGGTGGTGTAGTTGAAGGAATCACACTTTTGCCCATTTTGTTGTTTGATGTGCACATAAACTCAAGATCCTGACCTGCAGGATTTTGTTTATTGCCGTACTGCCACATGAATGTGACAGAATGATTAGATAATTACATGAATAAACAGGTGTTGCTAATGAAGTGCTCTGCAAGTGGATACGTAATAGCTGTTAAATTCACAGGTGTCTGTGCACGTAATGGATGAGATAATAGTTTGTTCACTGAATGTGCCGTGCAGGTGGCTGGCCCGCAGCGAGGATGATGGACAGATTGTCAGAGAGTTGGTGCCGTTCTCAGATGGACAGCGTCTTTACAGTAAGTTAGAGGAATCTGAAATTTCAGTGACATTTACATTTCATTGCATTGCTTGTATTTATATCCCTGTGTGTCAGATACCACCTATCATATCGCAGTGAAGACAGGTGACATCCCTGGAGGGAGCTCTGACTCTGATGTGTTTGTGAAGCTCTATGGAGAGAAAGGTGACACCAGTAAGATGATGCTGGTGGTCTCTGCCAACAACCTGGGGAACTACTTTGAGACAGGCCGTGTTGACATCTTCAGAGTGGATACCTTTGACATTGGACAGGTTTGTTTCATTTGATGTTCATGCTGATGTACAGTACTGTGCAAAACTCTGGGGTCTCGTGCAATAGGCTTTCTGAAAGCTTTTACTTGGACATTGGCAGCGTTTTCATCCATTTTCAGTCCGATCCTTGTACCTGACATTTTACAGAGAACTGTTGTCTTTATTTGTCAAGCCACTTAACACTGACCTCTGAATTTGAGCTTAAACAAGGCACCTGACTAAAGGAATCAACCAGAAGCAGGTGAAAAGTATGTGAAAACTATGCCCTTAGAAATAAGAAAAAATCCATCTGAAATGAGAAATTCTCTCAGTTGGAGGGTAGCTGTCAAGAAGCCATTACTAAGGAAGGGAGCAACAGTGAGAAAAGGCTAAGGTTTACCAAATTACACAAAAACTGGAGCAGCAAGAGGTCTTATGGAGTGATGAATCCAAATTTAATTACTTTTTTTTTTTTGTTCAAATCATTGTCAGTATGTGCAGAGGAGGTCAGGAGAGAGGGACAACAGTGAGTGTGGAGGAGGCTTTGTCATGGTTTGGAGGCGCATTTCAGCCAGTGCTGTCGAGAAAAGTACGATCTATCTTACAAAACCATCTGGACAGTGTTTGATTGGCAACGCTTTCATTTTTCAGCATAACTGATTCCAAACACACTGCCAATGCATTAAAAGCATACTTGGATACAAAAACACACAGTGGAATACTATCACTCATGAATCGGCCTCCAAAGAGCCCAGATTTACCATTTTCCTCACAAACAGTAAAAAACATTAGGGGTGACAAAAGACTTTTGTACAGTCCTGTAGAATTTGTAGGCTTACTGTTAATTATTGTTGCTCTGTCAGGAGCCACAAATGCATCCTTAAATATATGTTTTTAGTGTCTGTTAGCAACAGTAATTGTCAGCAGTATAGTGATTTTTGTTCAACTGGCTCCAAACCTTAAGTGGAAAATTGTAAAAAAGAAATAAATAAATAAAATAATAATAATAATGGGGAAAAAAATTTATGCTGTCGTCTTGATTTTTCCTGTGACTGCTCAGTGAACTCTGTGTGAAGTATCTATAATCAAATGTAATTGGTGTAATTTGTTTATTCTTCCAGATCAACCGTCTGATGATTGGCCACACTAACAAAGGCATGCGTGCGGGCTGGTTCCTGGACAGTGTTCAGATTTTGGTTCCAGTCCATGGAAAGAATTACATGTTCCCCAGTCACCGCTGGCTGGATGAAGATGAGGCTGATGGCAAGACAACAGTAGAGCTTTACCCAAGCGAGATCCTGGATGTGGAAGAACGTAGGAAACACTCAATCACTTTTTTAAGGAACATATCCAACACTATTTAAAATATCATTTTAGCTGTTATTGTGCAAACATACAGCCTTTCAGGGCCATCCCCAACCTTGAAGGGGCCCGCAGCAAAATTTGATTTGGAGGTCCTTCTGATACAACTTCATTGCTACCTTGCCTCATTAATGCTGGCTGTGCTGGGGCCAGTTTTACTCAGTCTATGCATGCTTCCCCTAGGCAATATTATTTAAAAATATTGCATACATTTTCATTAATGTGCAGATGATACCCAGCTTTATTTATCCAATGAAGCCAGATGACACAAATCAATCAGGTATGTCATAAAGACATAAAGAACCAAATGTCCTCTAATTTTCTACTTCTAAATTCAGGCCCTAAAAACATAAATATAGCATGTAGCTACATAATTACCATCGAAGGCATCACTATGGTCTCCAGTAACACTGTGAGTCAATTTAGACTAGGCTATATCCTTCAACAAGCAAATTAAACAAACATCTGCACAATATTGCTCAAATTAGAAACACTTTCTTTCAGAGTAATGCTGAAAAAATACTTCTTACTTTTATTACTTCCAGCCTAGACTTCTGTAATCCATTATCATCAGGATATTCTAAAATTTCCTTAAGAAACCTTCAGTTGATCCATGATGTATTTGTATGCAAGAGTGCTGACAGAGAAGGAAAAGCCATATTGCTCTTGTATTAGTGTTGTTACACTGGTCACATGGTCAAGCCCTAAATATAAAGTTTGTTGAAAAGTAAAGTTTTAAGCCTAATCTTAAAAGTAGAGAGGGTGTCTGTCTCCCAAATCCCAACTGGGATCTGGTCCCACAGCAAAGGGACCTGAAAACTGAAGACTCTGCCTGCCATTTTAGTTCTGGACTTTAGAAACCACAAGTAAGCCTGCAGTCTTATAAAAAAGTGCTCTACTGGGATAATATGGTACTATGATATCTTTAAGATATGATGACCCTGATTTTTCAACACAAACTGAACCAATACAGGAGCATCCCCTAGTTTTGCTTTTATAGTCGCAGGCTTCTGGGGGCTTCCCATGATGCATTTCTTTTCCACTCCCTTCATTTCACTCACCTTGTTTTCATACACCACTATTGCATTTAATTTTTAGTAATTATTAAACTCTACCTATCTCTTCCAAGGTGTGTCTTTTGCTGTCTTTTCTTCCCCTCACGCCCAGCCAGTCATGGCAGAAGACTGCCTCTCCATGAGCCTGGATCTGCTGGAAGTTTCTTCCTGTTAAAAGGGAGTTTTCCCTTCCCACTGTCGCCAAGTGCTTGCTCACAGGGGGCCATGTGTTTGTTTGGGTTTTTTTTTTTTTTTAATTGTAGGGTGTATAGCCTAAACACATCTGAACTGAATTGAATATATGGACTTATACATATATATAGTGTATGTGTGCACAAAAATAATCTGTATTCACTCTCACCGTCATCAATCTACATTTCCCAGAAATCAACTATGAGATAACAGTTGTGACTGGAGATAAGGTGTTTGCTGGGACGAATGCCAAGGTCTTCATCCAAATCTACGGAGAGAAGGGAAAGACGGAGGTTATCACACTCGAAAGCAGATCCAACAACTTTGAGCGGAACACCACAGAAATATTTAAGGTATCAAAGCTGGACTTTATGATTTCCAGGACCCCAAAATGCATCACAGCAGTCAAACCTGAATGCAGAATAAATTGTCCAGATGTTGTGTTTTGAATGTTTTTGACAGAGAGAGGCCAAAGATGTGGGAAAGATCTTCAAGGTACGCATTGGTCACGATGGCTCCGGCATTGGATCTGGCTGGTTCCTGGAGACAGTGGATGTCAAACATCTAATCATGACCTTGGTGCCCAAAGAGAAGAAAAAGGAGGACAAGAAAAAGAAGAAGAAAAAGAAGAAAGACGAAGATGAGGATGAGGATGGAGGCGAGGAGATGCAAGAAGTGGTGGTGACCTATCACTTTCCCTGTTCACGCTGGCTGGCCGGGGGAGAGGAGGATGGTGAGCTGATGGTGGAGCTGCTGGCTGAAGATGCAGAAGAGATGGAAGGTACAATATGAACAAGCATAATAAATAACACAGTATTAAAGGTTTTATTTATTACAAGTTGAGCTCATGATGTGCATTTGATAATTTACATTTTCTGGCAGTTCGATGGCCGTGGAACTGCAACACAGTACAAAACAAAACCCCTCACTCCTGCACACTGCACAATGACACAATGCACCAGTCGCTCTTTCAAACATACCACCTGCAGCAAAATGGAGCTCTTATTCATGCGCTGATGGATTCACACACAACTTTATTCACTGTTCCAGGAACACTCCCCTTAAATTGTCTCCAGAATGCAAGAACATAAAATGTATTTAAAAAGTTGCATATGTTCTTCAAAACCTGTCTGTGAGATTGGAGCATATTAAAGTTTCAATGCTTGAGATTTTCATCATATTTTTTAATGATATTTACAGCTTGCATTCTCACTGACTGTGTGCACTTCTTAGTTACCTCCCTATGTAGAAGCCTAGTCATAGAGATAATTTACCATCTGTACTCAATTCAAATGCCTTCTACATGAATAATGCATTCATAGAAAAAGAAGCATACCACTGCTGGATGAAATTCACAATTATACTGCACGTAATAATACCATTAAATCAACCAGAACTAAAAGATTCAACATTATGTCTTTAAAGTTAGAGAGAAGAGAAGGCCTGTTTTATTCAAAGGAGCACCTCTACTTTAAGAATGCATCCCTCCTCTGCACATGAATAGTGTTTATTAATTTAAACCGTGGGATTAAACTAGGTGTATTTTTTAATCAATTTTCCAGTTTTGTGTTTGCTCAAAACAGACAAGTTGGCAACAAAGTTTTAAATTGTATTTTCAGGCATTTTTTTACTAGCAGCTGGTAACATAATGGCATCTGAATGTCTTTGCTCTGAGGAAATAGTGTCCTTCAAGAAGAAAACCTGCCAGCGGAAGGTCAGGATGGGTTGAATAATAAAGAAAGACAAAACAAATATTGGCTTTCAAGCTCATTAGAACTGTACAAAGCCTGTGTTGACCTTTATTTACATGTATAGTTACACACGTTTCAGTAAATTGCTGCACCTTTTTCCCATTTTCCTCCCAAAATATAAAGAAATGAGGGGTGGCTTTATTCTTGTGCACCCTTTTTTTAATTAAAGTGCATGAAATTTATAAATTTGCATCTAATACTTTGGGACATCTTTATCCTGTTTTCAATGTGTTTTTTTTTTTTATTCATAATTTGTTTGGCTTGACAATGTTTCTTGGCCAACTTACAGTTTTACAAGGTGTTAGTAATTGAACCCTTGTGTTGTCTGGCAGTCAACACCTATGAAGTGTGTGTCTTCACTGGTGACATGATGGGAGCCGGGACTGACGCCAAAGTCTACATTAACATTTATGGCGAGAACGGAGACACCGGAGAGCACTACCTGAAGAATTCTGACAACATCAACAAATTCGAGCGAGGACAGGTAACAAAGGAAACACAAAATCGCTTTTGAATGTGTGAGATTAAACAAAACAATCTGACATTTTAGATGTAGCACTGTAAGGCGCTCCATTGTGGCTCATAAAAACACAGTGTTCATATTCTTCTACCTGATATTCATAAAATATTTGTTACTGAAAAGTAACCAGCAGTTAGTCAAAGATTCAAGCTTGTTCACGCAACATGAGTCTTACACTGAGTTGTAGGCAGGAGTGTGCTCTGATTACAAACCCTCCTGCAGGCAAGCCGGCTTGGACTCAGAGGAGCTCGCAGGAGTCCTCTGTGTCATTGAACCTGTCCTACTTCTACTCCATACTTTATCCACACCTGTTAATTAATTATAACACCTGGCGCTGTAAGAACACAGAGCTCACTTCCATGGAAAATGGGTCTGTTTTTAACCCACAAGTAAAAAGCTCATTGTGATTCAGTGATGGGACCGTTTGCTGTGCTACACACTCTGTATTTACATCTGAGCAAAATTGTTCAACAACACTTCTCATTAACCTCTCAGCAGCATATTTCTTTACCAGTGTCACGAAAAAACACCAAAACAATTATTTGTTAATACGTAATCTTTTATGACAGCTGACCAAATCAACTTTGTGGTGAGACTGTTTAAGTCAAATTAAGATTTTATGCCTCAGTTGCAGCAAAATTTTGAGTTTAAAAAAATACATTTCCGTAACACAATGAAAAAATACAATATTTTACTCATGAGTGATGAGTGATATCACAACTATGGTAAACTCAGTGCTTCCTTAACAACTGGTTGCCTCATACCTCACCTTTCTCTCCCTCTCACCTTTTCTTCTTTCCTTTTTGCTTCTTTCATTCTTTTTCTTGTCACGCTTGGTTTGTTTGGTTTATTGCTGGCCCCCTTGTTCTGAGCTGTGGCATCGCTGGACAGGCTGCTCGGGAGATTTCTGCTCTGTTTTTTTTCGCTTGTTTTTTTTTGACCCCTTATTACCATTTTTATTAAACGTGCTGTTGTTGCATGACGACCAGAATAACAACAACAGACATCCCTGCAGAAATCAGAGAGTAACAAGCAGGGGATGTGGAAGGAAGCTACAAGGGAAAAGGAATGGGCCCAGATAATGCAGACTGTCGTGTATGCGAGTTGCCTGGACCATGGAGGGGCTAACAGCTTTTGTGACAAATGAGAGGCTCTTCGTGAGTTTATTATACTGAGCATCACAGACACACAGCTTCAGGAATTATTTGAGATCCCATTGTTGCCATCAACTGCTTTCAGATGGTTCAGGCAGACAGAAATAAATCCAAGAGTGGCAAGTGGAAAGGACTGTTAGATATATTTTCTAATAATTGTCCTAGCTACTAGTTTTTAGATGTCATGCTGTGATTCTACATGTGCTTCACCTTTTACACCTTAAAAACCACTAGGCCAGATGTCCTCCTCATTGTTTCATAGAACAAAAGCAAGTTAACACTTCTGGGCTACTTTCTCAGCGCCCCATGCTGAGAAAGTGCCTGGATGTCTGTGGGGAAAGTTATCGAAGGATTTAACACCTATGTGTGATTGTAAATGACTTCCTTGCCTTTGTATCTATTGTGTTTGCCATGCGGTCAGTGACCATTTTGACGTCACTGACCTGCGACATGTTATCACG
>VOQJ01002737.1:4595-18471 GCA_015052665.1 Apistogramma diplotaenia
ATTTAAAAAAACCGCCAGTCTAATAAAAAATAAAAAAAAAAAAAAAAAGCACAAGCACAAAACGTGTTTGAATAAAACCATCTTTTTTCCGGCTTTGGAGCTTTTTTTCCCTACTAGCCGCCAGTGAAATGTAACAGCAACTGTACACAGCAGAAAAAGGTTATCTAGAAGCTGTCCTCCACCTGCCACCGCTTTCACAGTTAATCAAGAGCTAAGTATTAAAATAAAGGTAAAATTCAGCTGTAGTTTTGAAAAACTACCAAAGCCAAACATTTTTTCTCTTTTTTCTCGTCCAATAGTTTCTATTTGCATCTGTTGTGACAACAACTCATTGATCTCCTTCAACCATGTGACAGGTGTATCACTGAACACGCAAAGACAGGCAGTGTCCAGTGTGAAGTCACTTTTGCTTTGAGAAGCATCTTTAGACGCCATGGTCGGCAGGGGGCGTTGACACCATGTTCACAACAGCCTCAAACAGAGTTGGCTCATTAATTGCAGCCATTTCTAAACTAAACTGTACAGAAACAAATCATTTGATGTGAAATTCCTTCACAAGAACAAAAGAAACAAAGAAGAGACAGATTGTGGTGATTAGTACAGACAGGTGGAGAGGAGAGCAGGAAACAAAGTGTAAATAAGGTGAGGAGAGGAAAAGGTTGGAGGACAAAAGAGAAAGGGGTAGAAATAGAAGGAGACTCTTAAAGAATAAAGCTGGGGACAGACGAGGAGTAAACACAATCCATCACTGCTGCACTGTTTCGACTCTCTCAGGCAAACACCTTCTCCTCCTGAATGTTGATCTCAACCCTCCTGCTCTTTCTTCTTCTACATTCGTCTGTTTTGCCTTCATTTCTGTTCCTCCCTGGCTGGCCTTTCATCACTTTGTTTTTGCTTTCTGTCCTTTACTCAATCTTCTTGAGTGTTTTCTCCGAATCTTCTTTTGTCTCTCTCTTTCCCTTGTCTGTGTTTATATCTTTAGGGATTGTACTGTTGGTGACTGACAAATGCAGCAAATAACTAGGAAGCCTTATCTGACAACGCTGTCCTTGGTCCCTTTCCACATATAGTAAACTTTGTCTGTGCTCCTCATCTACACTGGCTAGTCTGTTTTACAAACTGCTTGTATTGTTTTGGCTTTCTGCTAGAGCTGTTTGTAAATGTGTCCCCAAACTGACATGAGACAAAATAGAAATTTGCACATGGCGGTTCACCAAGAAGAGAGGAACCAGCATGTGCGCCTTCTGGAGAAACTTCAAAGCTCTCAATGTGACAGGAAGCTTCTGCAACACGACAAAGCCAACTTCTTACATTTATACCAGCTGCCCCAAGCAGCAGCATGTGCTTCTAATATTATTAGCCTCTCAGGTCCTGCAAGGTCCAGTCTTGCCAGTCGGTGATGTAAGTCAGACTCAGCCTGAAGCTGTGCTGGAAGAAACTGTCTTGACACAAGGCCATACTACTCTGAAAAATGAAGCTAATACGGACATGCCTTAAATTTATCTTTTATGGTCAGCCACAGGAAGACTACTATGGTTTAAAACTATGTCTAATTGTACAGAAGTTGACAGGAAAACCGGATCTGTGTTCTCAAACACTTTTCCTAAGAGCTGATGACATTTATGGTGTTTTTTGTTTTTTGGTAAATTACAGGCCCCACTTGTGCCTAGAAGGAAAAAATCCGCACGGCAAAAGCTCAAGGCTTTGCAGAACTATGCAAACTAGATAATGTCACAGTGACTATGGCCATCATTTATATACAGTCTGAAAAACAAGCACTGCTTTAAAGCCTACAATATTAGTAGTAAACATAGTAAACATGTTGTTTATGAAAATATTAAGAGTGAGAGTATTTAAATTATGTTTGAAGCTATGGTAAAGAGAGGAACAGAGCCTTTTTTGAGTCATAAGATGAGTGAGGCATTGCAAAGCGTTACATAGCTGAGATCGGCTGTAACTGAGATAGTGTATAAGCAAGCTATATTGTGAATCAAATTTTAAATATGATCAAAACTTGGAAAATAATAACTGAGGTACTAGTGTCTGTGTTTGTGTACTCACTTAAGTTCAAATGAAAGTTCAGACGGAAAATAACAGTTTAATACAGTTAAAGAGTCATTACAGAGCCACTGAGCTGTGGTAAGCTACCTTTGGGAGTTCTCTAGTGGCTGTAATCATGTTTAATTAACTATAACAGTTTGGGCTCAGATTAGAACACAAAGGAAAATGTATGTAAAGCAGAAGCATTAATGTTTATGTACATTTGTAACCATTTGTTTTCTCACCATTTGTGTCCCACAAATATATAGCTTCACTTCCATGGTATATTAACATCCAACTGGGATAGATGGTGATAAATTTAGCATCATCACCCTTATAGCCGAGTTCACCACCAATCCTAAGCTGTTGCCCTTTCAATCATCCTTCACCACAACCCATAGCTGCTCTACTGCTGGTTGATTGGAACAGTAGGAGGGTTAAGTGCCTTGCTCAAGGACATGTTCAGTGAGAGTGAAGAATGAGTCTCAGTTGCTTTTATCTCCCCTCGGTCATTCATCATCCTCACACCCCACTCACATCTCTTTATCTATAACAATCACCTCCAAACACCCTCCACTCATCTTCACTGTCCCAACGCACAGGTTTCTCCACCCTCTCCTCTGTTCCCTCCATCACTGTCTCTCCTCTGAGCCCTCCCATGCTCCATCTCCCTCTTTTCCCACCTCCCACTGCTTCTATTATCACTCAGAGTGGGCTCTGATGAATGACTGAGTTTGATTTGGGTGGGGAAGTGAAATTGAGCAAGTGAATGGGAGGTGAAGTGCAGTGTGGGGAACGACAGCGACATTAAGTTTTGCTTGTGAGGCCCTTCAGCTTATGTTGTTATCCGCAGTGAATCATTTAAATGTTTATTGGTTTCAAAAATCCAGCCCACAATCTCTGGACACTTTTCAAAGAGTAGGCAGGACAAGATTGCTTTAAAATCAGCTTCTAAAACATGACATCTTGGTTTTAGTCAGCTAATAAAGCTTAAAAGTGTTACTTTTATTGCTTTTAATGGTCTTTCAAAACAATACGTTTGGTTGGCAGTCGAGGAGGATTCAAAGTCAAATTGTGAGTAAATGGTTATTTTATGCTTATGCATTCCTATTCTATTCTCTAAAGACATCCTTAACTTGAACTTTAAGACACTATTGTGTCACTATTATGTCTCTAAATATACTCATCAGCCAAACTTTTCACTTTGAGTGTGACATTAACTTGTTTTATTGGCCAATCATGTGTGAGGAAGCATTAGCTACATGCAAGCAACCAAGCAAAGGCCTCGCGGGCTGAAATGGGGGGAGCATGGAACTGCCAAAAGCTTTTCAAATGGCCACTTGAGGCTGGCTGGAAAAGTGAGTCTATCCTCAAAGACGCACATATTAAAATGTTCAACTTTACAGCATTAAAAAAAATCATAAACAATAATAATGATCTCTATGGTTAGTTTATGGCTTCATAACAATACATTGGTATGGCTACTTTGATCCACTGGTGTATTGTCACAGAGGGCAAAAAATTTGAGTCAAAAGGACCTCTTAATATTGTCTGTTGTGTTGGTCCCATTTATTAGGCCCATACAGTTAATGAACACAGCTTACTAACCAAGCTAGCCAATGTTAGCTGATAAATTAGCAAACCTGTCTCTCATCTATCATTTATATGAATTCTATGGCAGGTTTCATAGAGAACAAAAATAATTCCTGAAATGCATCCCAAAAGCATCGGCTATCATTTCAGTGTGATTTAGCTTTTGTCTTAGCAGTAAAATGACTGGTTCACCCCACACAAAGTCTTGGCCCAGATATCTTCTGGCTACAGCGCAAAAAAACAGCTCTTCAGGGGTGAGGACAGCAGGCTACCTGACGGTAACGGTCAAGAAAATGCCACAAAATCCTTGACCGCTAGCATCGCATCAATACGAATAAGCTGTCTGCCACCAAACCGGTCATATTTTTCACAATTATCTCTTTAAAGGCTGGAAAATAAGTTAATCTTTTCCTGCCCCCTTTGCCTGTGTCTTTGCACAACACCCAGGGAAAGAACAATGTCAGTGTGAGTCTGCTGTGAAACGACAATGCTAATGTCATCACTGCAGGAAAAAATCCTCACCTTTAGATGAACCATCGCAGCCATCATTTAAAGGTGTGGCCCTGTAATCAATGCAAACTGACTGCACCGTAATGCACATATGTTGCTGTTTATTTTGGGATCTTGTTCAATCAATAGCTGTCTACTCGCACAAAAACACAGCCTGGTTTCAGCATCGTAAGGGTGTACTTGCAGGCATTTTCGACAGCCGTGGTTTGAGAAACAAAAAGGGAAATCAGGATTTATAGGACACAATACTGAAAATCAGTGACTGTGTTAAAGTGGTATTTCTGGTGAACTGAGAAGGCTAAGAAAAACACTGACTTTTTTTTTTAGGTCTGTTGGCCAGCACTAACACCCAAAATAAAATTATTCGAGGGAGCACGGTAGTCATGGAGGTTGTGCTGAGTGAGTTTGATGTATTTGCTCCTATTATAGACGGAGCGCTGCTTGGCTGGGCATGAAAGTTGAAGTGGATTGGATGGACAGAAAAGAGGTGGGAAATAGGACACAGAAAAAGAAAGATGGATGGTTGGATTTAACGTTCACCAGCTCCTTAAACCAAGAAACAAAATTTGCCTGCTGGCTTTAATGGAGAGGAGAGCATCGATGGAAGAAGAAAGTGCAGAGAAAAAGAAAAAAGAAATGAGAAAACAAGAGGGCATGCAGAGGATCGTGTACAAGTAATGAAAACACAAACTGAAGAGTTTTAAACAAAACTGTTGAGCAACTTTCTGCCCGACGCAAAAAAAAAGCCTTCTTGCATTCTCAGATACAACACAAACACAAACTAGTAAGTACTTACTTCCTGTCCAGAGAGGTAGTAGGCAGCCAACAGTCCTCCTATGAAGCGAATGTTGACTTCAAACACTGACACCTCGGCATTCTGGAGACATGAGAAGGCACACAAATCATTAAAAGAAGCAGCTTGATACAGGAAATAACACAAAGCAACCACTAAAACTGCACACCCCTACAGGCTCATATTCTCTAGTTACACTGCATACATAATCATGAACTGTGTTCATTTCAAACTCTGCCACAGTCCAGTGGTGCCATAAAACAAAACACTACAGTCAACACATCTATGTGGCTTCTTGATATTAATGCTGATTTACACTTGCAGCTGTTGTGCAGCTGAATATGCAAAGTGGGAGAATGTGCTGAAAGGTAAGTTTCAGACAGATCAGGCAGTAAAAGTCGAACGGAAAACCTGTCCATGTAAAAGAGAGCCAGTAACCTACGTAATAACAGATATGATGTGGAAGTGCAGAGAATGAGTGGAAGCCACAGGAGAGATTAAAAATGACAATTCAGAGATCTTAAGAATTAAAGAACATTAAACTAAAGCCACCATGAACACACAAGGTGGTTCCTCACACTACTAGAGCCTAAAGTTGTCACCCTGACAATTACTTCTTAGTTGGAGTAAATTGGCTCATCATCTCAATTTATGGGCCTTACTGATTTCATTATGATTATTTGTTTATGTACCAGAATGAATCGCCACCCTGCTGCTAGCCACGCAGCTTCTTCCAAACCACAGCAGTCTGCTGTTCTTGGCTAAATGAAATACTTTAAATTCTTCCATTTCACTGTGACTGACAACACAGCTGATGGCACAGAGACAGCGATGCAGAAAGGTTATTCATCTGGAACACCTTACGGTCATGTACATTCAAATGCTGAGAGCTACTTGCAAATTACAGCGTGACCTTGCGCTGATATTTTCACATCACAAGAGAAAAAAATATAAAACATAGGAGGACTCAGCCTACACCGTGCAGCCTGACTGACCTCTGTTTACAGAGAATGAATAGGAGAAAGAGAAGCAGGGGAGTACAGGAACACGCAACCTGATGAGATAACACTTGGCTCGAGTCAGGAGCAGAACATCCATAACCTGGTTGTGATGCTCAGCCCTGACACTGCAGTTCACTGGTCAGTGCTGGTGGCCATTTTAGCACTCACCTGGCCTTGATGTCAACCTAACCTGGTGTAATCCATTTAATTCATTCGAGAGGCTCTCTCTGCTTCTTGCACTTCCTTCAGTGCAAAGTGCTGTCATAAACTATCAGATATTGCTACTGCTGGGAAGTCTTTGCAATAGAACGATACAGGGAAACGTGAGCCTTCTTGGCACGCCTTCTTCCACAGGCACATTTCCCTAAAGAATTCTTCTCTTATCTACAGAGGCATACAGTATTATGTCTAGATGTACAATACTGTGGTTCATGTCTGATAATCAGAGCATCCTTTGAACATAAACCCCACTATCCCTTGATCTGTGGGCTGTTTGGAGCAGGGTGGATATGGGCCTCTCAGATATAAAAGGTCTGATTCAACAGTGCAGCCGTATCATTCTTCAAGCCTTCACTCCACTAGAACCAAAAATAAATACATAAATACATAAAAATGAATAAATAAAAAGAAAGCGAGACAGAGTGTAGCAACCTTGAGTTAAAATTTATTTGCTCACTGTCTGAACGTGTGATATTGTACTGATGTCACTTAATTGATCCTGCCTCAGACCCCACGTGTGGAGCTGTGCTGGAAGGGAAAAGCATTGAATACTGCCTGCACAAACATATTTTCAACTTGCATGTGCTTTGTCTCTGCATCCAAAGTTTTCAAAGTGCAACAAAAACAGGCCCACAATCAGCACTTTACAAAACACGCTGAAAATCCGAGACGGACTGCGAGTTGAACTGAATGAAAGGTGGCGCCTGGGAAGCTCTCGTCAAGCTGAAGGCCAGCGTCCATCTGCAGCATCCGTCAGCCTTTACTCATTAGCCATTTACAGCTGCAGTTTAGGAGCATTGACCCAAGTGAAGAGCAGGGACATAAAAGGACCCTGATTTAAAAACGCCTGCAGTGAGCACACACATACACAGGCAAGCAGCAGCTACACGGGTTATGCAATGAGGCATGAGGGCAGCACAAGAATATATGTCGGGACAAATAATTTATTCTGTCACCAGAGTCACTACATTATCTGATCTTCTATTATAACTTCCTGACCAACACTCACCTCCTCCTCTGTTTCCAACATTTTTCTATTTATATCCAATGTGCATCGCTGAAAACAGAAACTGTCGGCAAGTCTTATAGACAAGCCACTTCTTAGCTGGTGTCATTTTCTGTTATAGAAAATGAGGGCTTATTTTAAATGAGTCTTGACAAGTCGCTCCTTCTAGAGCAATAGGAATATTTTGATGAACGAATATTTCAATCAACTTTGGCATGGCTATACTTCAAAGAAACGCAGAGAAAGCAGTGATAGATGCACCCTTACAGGAGAATGCAGGAGGAGGTAATAGCACTACAGCATGTAATGCCTGCTATGCACCAGGCATATATATGAATGGTGACTAATTAACTTGTCACCATTCATATACCATGCTCTTGACATGAGCATGGTGCAGGTTGGAGTTTTGTATTTTCAAAGAGCATAAAGAAAATCCTTTTGGATCCAGACCCTTTGATGCGACAGATTTGGATCTATCATTATCAGAGCCAGATCAATACACTGGATGGCCAATATTATCTGCCAATCTACACCTATGACATACATACTGAAGCCTCAAGCTTTTTGCCTCTCTGCAGCATGCATATACACCAGTGATATAGTACTTCTGGGCTTATCCTGTGATGTCTTGCACCAGGGCTTTGGCAGCTGACCCCGTGACCTCTGTGTGTCTGAAGGCTTGTTCAATATCCTGGAGCACTGTGGACGATGCACTGTCCTTCTGGAGGAGGCTGCTGCTGTCAGGGAGTGCCACTGCCACTGGTCTACACAGCTGTGCAGGCAGCTTGTATGTAGTGTGAAACAGCAGCATGAAACCCAGGACCAAAGGTTTCCCAGCAGAACAAAGTACTGGAGTAAGATAATCAGAATCATTCATTTTATCTGTCTGCGTCAGTTTGAATGTTAGTGTACATCCACTGCATATTAAAGAATATGAACATATGGCAATATCAGAATTACCAAACTGCTTATAAGCAGTAGTGGCTTCAGCCCCCAAAATTCAGTACTGGTTGGGTTGTAGTCATTATATTAACAATAAAAGCTAAGTGACACAACTAAAGCTTAATGGATACATGGATATAAGTTTGAAAGAGAGAAGTACTACTGTTCAAGGAATACGGTTGTGGAACCATTTGGCTAGTGATTACAAAAATGCCAATTCAATTAATTTATTTGGTAGAATGTTAAAAGTTGATCTGTTGAAGAGCTATAAAACTATATAAAATGTAATTTTACATGCAACTATCTGAGTGGTTGAAGTTTTTGTTTGGTCATTCATAAAAGTGTGAAAATTGTATGTGTATATATATTTTGTTAAATAGGGGCAGAGATTATAGGATTTTCTTCTATCTGCCTCCTTTCATTTTATGAGATTTGTGTTTTTTATTTTTCATTGTATTGATATTTGTTTTGTTTTTAACTAAAATGAATAAACTTTGTAAACACAAACATATATGGGTGATTGGCAGCTTGTGGACTAATGATGGCAGAATGGAAAACTCTCACTCAACCCTACTACAACACAGTTAGCACTTCCAGCTGAAATGGTAACATTCATTCCCGTAGCTCTGCGTGATGTTAAAATAGATTTTTGGTGTTCAGCATTTAAATAAAACATATCTGAAAATGTTACGTTTTAAAGGTTGCTCTAAAAACAGCAGGTGAGAAGCACGAACACAGCAAGACCAGTTTATATTGAAGACGGCCTCCTCGTGTGTGTTTTTTATTCTTTGCTTTACATTCACAGTATGTGGTTTCACTAAGGTGCTAGAAAAAAATCTGATGATAAACCTTCAAATTTGAAAAACATGTTATCAAGCTAAAATATTAAGTTGTGCAACAATTTGTCATTCTAAGTGACGAGAGAGGAGCCAACAGAGTCGAGTAAGTCATTGCTTTCACCTTTAGTAAAAGGCCTCTGGCGGAGGGGGAACTGATGGGAGAAGATGCATCTAATCATGCCAAACACGACAGCTTTAAGTAAGCAGGACCACAAAAGCTCAGCAATAATATAAACACTAAACAGCAGAGCAGCAGCCTTTTCTACCTCTCCAAAGACTCTGAAACATGACTTTGCATTTTTTGTTATTGCCTGAAACAACATTTGAAACAGCTCGGAAAACTCTGAATAAAGAACTCTTGCTCCTGCATAAATGAATCCAGTAAATCAGACTGGACTCAAATAAAGCAGCTAGCATTAATCCGTCTCTCCGTCTCCTTGCTGCACGGGCTCTGCTCAAGCCCTCCATATGACCGAGGTTATTAATGCATTAGTTAACAGAGTCTATTAGTTTGGTGGATGTTTGGGCCTGGCATGAATGCATTCCTCATGCCGACACATCCATCATCTGAGGGCAAGCTGCAATGCGGGGGCCTAACCAGGACACTAGAGAGTCCAACAATGACTCACTGCTTGGCTCAACCTGACATGGCAGCTATTTAATCATTCATTAGTGGTAAAGCTGGAGCTGGAGGATGTGTTGGTGGCAAGTGGGTGGCTGAATTGAGAGGTAGATGAGCACAGGTGTAACATATGCAGTAAAAAATGTGCATAAATTTGTTTTTTGTTTTTTTTAAACAGTTACTTGTATGGACACACACAGCAACAGAGACAAATTTACTAAGTTTATGTAAGATCAAGCCAAGTTAAACAACCATAACTAAAAATATTGGTTATTTTCTCCTGTACACTCAAACCGTTATGGACAGATGTGTACGGTATTAAAATGTGAATAAATCAGGGCCTAACTCAACTAAGCGCAGAGCGAAGTGCAAGGTGCAGCAAAGCCAAAATGTAATGTCCCCACATGTGGACACAGAGTCTCAGGAGGTTAATGTTCAAGAAAACATCACAAAATTCTTAGTATATAAGCATTTATGTTATTTTAACGTCATCATAACCAGCAGAAATGATGATTCTTTAAATATAATATGCAAGTATATACTTAAATTACGTTTGTATGCTCAGCTCAACCCTAATTTAAGCCTAATTCAAAGCCAGCCCTGAACTACAAATTGATAAAGGTGAAAAAGGGCACCAACAGCTTCACTCTGACCACTGCAGTTAGCAGTTGAGCTCAATGTAATGCTGAGCAACCTGCTCTCATATATGCACAGGCAAGTGATTAAACTTGACTAAGAGTGATGCCTTTAATCTCCCAAATGGAAATCCAGACTATGGCCTGGTTCCAGCCTCAGAGCTCTGACTGGAGAGGCTGGGTACATCTGCACCCTTTGGGTTGAACAAATCTTTGATATTCACAAGGGCCAAGTTTAATAACACTTTTGCTGCCAATTGCACTGCCAGGCCACTGCAGGTTTCAGAAAAAAATATGGCTCCCTCCAAGCTGGGGAATTACCTATTTTGTAAAAGGCCCGAGTAAAAGCCAGAGTAATACCATGACCATATTTCTAAGGTTTAGCCTAAGCTAGCTAAACCCTTCCTGAATGTTATAGTATAGCTGTAAGCTTATGCCTGAATCCCTTGCCTAATGCACATAGGTATAAGAGCATCAAACCAAGCCATTAATGAAAACACAGCAACACACCTCCCTCCTCCTCTCACTTGTTAACAGGAGCTTCGAATCTCATCCTCTCTCCTCCTCTCCTCCCTCTAATCTCCTCTCTCCACTCCCTCCTCAGTAACCAGAGGGCTCTCCTCTCCTGTCTGATTCTAATTACTCAGCTTGAGCATTTATATTTACGATTTCTTCCTGACTCTCATATTCCTGTCATTGTCACTGCATTTGTTTTACATTTCATAATTCTCCACCTCTTTCATAAGGCACAAATCTCATACTGTTTGTTGCTAAGGGAACTTTTATTACATCAGGTGCTCCAGTGGGTTTTTGAATATCATCGTGCTAAAGAAGACACTTCTACTTTTATTTAATGAATCCAAATGGGGGTTTTGAAAGAGGACAGTGTCAGTTCTCTCTTTTTGCATTTTTACTGTTTTCTCAAGTTAAAAACAATGAAATCTTCCACTGCATCCAATCTGCCTCTATTTTTCTCCTTGTCACTTCACAAATATCCACCTTTCTTGTCCCTGTTTTTCTGCATGAACACAGTGTGTTTGGGTATCAACTAAAGCCAGCAAGGTTGGTCAGCGAGACATATTCACAGCAGACAATACTATTTATAAGCTTATTCCACTACAAATGCTTCAAAAGCCAGCAGACGTGAAGCCTAACAGACAGCAATCGGCCATAAGTTTGGAGATGTTTTCAAGAGTGACATTATCCAAAGAGCTCAAATTTCAAACTTTAATGCTGTAAAGCTGGGCTTTTAACACTTTGATGGTGCACTTGCTCATTTGTTACAGTAGCTGGAGAATTCTGGTCGTCACTACGGTACGTCAAACTGTGACATCATTACGTTCTTGTGACAGTGTCGCCTTCGGCCCGCGAAGTTTGTACAGTTGAAATGTGCTTTAATGAAGCCTTTTATGTTCAATAAATATGCCTGAAGGCTAAAGAGAAGTGGAGTCAGATCTCGCTTATCCTCCGCACGCAAGAGGAAAGAGAAGGCTGCGCGAACCAGCTCAACACATTATTATATAATTTCACATGTTTGTTATTTTCACACTGACAACCGAAACCATCCTGTCAGGATTCATAAGAACTGGAATAATTGGAACTGCAACTGACGATCAGTCTAACGAAAGCGATGCAGAAAGGAAGCGATTTCCTATGATTTCATGGTAAAAGCTATTTTATAACTTCCACATGTGTGATTTGGTAGATTTTTACGTCCAATGCCCTTCCTGATGCAACCCCAAGGGACTTGTGTCTCCCCCACTACTGAGGCACTATTCTGTATAGTGTGTTTGGTGCAGCTCTACCCACTCATAAAACTGCAAACAGGAGTTTTGCTTTAAAATCTCCAGTTGCATATGGAGAGTGTATCTCTCTCAAATCATCTTCTCTTATTTTTCTTACCGTTTATTTTTCCCATCTTTCCTTTACCTATCTCATCTACCTCACTCCTATTGCGGTCATTTTGTTCTCTCCTC
Source organism: Apistogramma diplotaenia (assembly GCA_015052665.1). NCBI lineage: Eukaryota > Metazoa > Chordata > Actinopteri > Cichliformes > Cichlidae > Apistogramma > Apistogramma diplotaenia. Next base: position 16,772 of record VOQJ01002737.1, read on the forward strand.
AAATCTTCCTCTCTCCATACAACTAAACCACAACTGATCTTCTCCAGTTTGGATCCTTCTTTCCCTCATATTTCTGGCTGCTCTCTCAGCTGCATTTCTCTTAACCTAATTTCACCCTCGTCTTCTTTGCAATCTAAGCTTGTCTCCTCTCCCTCCCATTTTCTCCCTTCATTCCTCTTTTCACTGCTCAACTACAGCGATCCTGAGGTTAATTAGCCCTCCAAGTGTCAGACTGTTAGATACCCTCTACCTATCTGCTAGTCATCCTGCGATTGACTTAGTAGGCGCACTAACAAGCTTAGGCACCAGATGGTTGGTGCCAGTAGAAAGAAAGGAATAAAAACATGGAAGATGTGACCAAACATGGACAGAATAAGGAAGGAGTAAGAGTGGAGTCACATTATGAAGAAATACACACAATACTGAAGGCAAAAAAAAATAACATACACTGGTGAAAAAAATTAAAAGGAACACTTTGAAAACACACCAGATTTCAATGGGAAAAAAATCATGCTGGATATCTATACTAATAAGGACTGGGTAATGCGTTAGCAATGAAAGGAGGCCACATAGTTTGATGGAAACTGAAAAAAATGCTCCACCTAGAGAGGGCTGAATTCAAAAGCTCCCTGAACATCAAAGTGAAGCAGCAGGCTAGTTCATTTAGCTGAAATTTCACTGCAGCAGCTCAAAAGGGTACTCAGTAGTTTGTATGGCCCGCACATGCTTGTATGCATGTGGATAATATCAGGGCTTGGTCCTAATGAGATGACAGATGATGTCCTGGGGGATCTCCTCCCAGATCTGGACCCATTACTGAGCTACTGGACAGTATGAAGTGCAACCTGGCGGCATCAGGTGGACTGTCGGTGCATTGTCATGCACTGGGATGAACCCAGGACCGACTTCACCAGTGTAGGGTGTGACAAAGAAGCAGATACCGATGCTGGTGGTTGTCTCATTGTTACTCCTCTAGTGCACCTGTTATTTCATTAACAACAAAGCAGCTGAAACTGATTAACAACCCCAGGGCTTTCAAATTATGCGGGCGCATTTTCCACCTACTCCACCACTCTGCGCCATCTACTTTTTCATTTTCTTTTTAAAAAAAAAAGAATTGGAGAAAAATTTGTTATTTTGCACGCCATCCGCTGTCGCTCTTTCCAGCGCCACGTGCACGCACGCCAATATTTACATTATTTCAATCTGAGCCATTTGATTGGTTCACGACTTCATATTGTCTGCTGTCGTCATGGCGCCTGCTACTTTGGCACGCCCCCCTGCTACTCCAAAAAAAATTTCAGCTTTCAGCCATGAACCCCCTCTGATACTTAACTGACCAGATCAACATCCCAGAACTTCAGCTGGCCTGATACTGAACTCTAATTAGAAAGTGTCCCTTTCTTGACACGCAAAGGTACTTTTAAGGAGGGAGTGAGTGGTAAAAGAGGGATGAGTGACAAGAAGCCAAGTTAGGTGTGAATTAATGTGAGTGAACCAACTAAAGAAGAGACAAGCAACATACAGGAGTGAAAGAAAGGGCAAAGGCATTAACAAAGAGGGTCGGTGACGTTATAAAGGTGGTATGGGTTAATGAAAGGTAGGAAAGCAAATTATGGGGACAAAAAGAAAAAAGGAACAAGGGGGGGGGGGACAAGAGGTCAGCTGGAAATAAAGGAGAGAGCAAATGACAGGGAAGA
>VOQJ01002747.1:10502-23609 GCA_015052665.1 Apistogramma diplotaenia
GGGGAAAAGGGGGGGAGAATTATTTGGGGGGGGGGGGTGCATCAATTGTGAAATTCTGTACCTTCCTTTATGGATGTTTAAAATAATTCAGCTGATAGCCGACTCTGATATATTTTTCAGCTCTTCATCACACCATTATTGAACACTTAGCCAGCTCATAATTTGCAAGAGTGCCAATATTGCAATTAGCTAAGGCGATATCAGCCGATATCTGCAATACTGATACTAGGCTGATACAGATTTATGGATCCCTGGGACAAAAATAAAAGAAGAAAAATAAGCATTTGCATTTGCACTAGTACCTACTCAATGCAACTCGATTTGGCACAGTTTAGGTTTTTCCATTAGGTCCTGGTGAAAATGTGACATAATAGAACAGCCTGCCACTGATTGGCCAGGGAGTGCCGTCACTCGTTGAGTCAACTCCTTCACCAGAATCAACCCGACAGCAAGAAAATGGAGGCACCCAAACCAACACCGTAGTCTAATGAGGAGGTGCAGACATTTCTGTTCTTGGTGGCAGATGAGAGAATCCAGAAGGAGCTCCGTCTAGCTAATGGATAACGGCTAATGGCTAGGTCCAAGCTAATGGCTGTGTTGTGTTTGAGTCGCACACAAATATATCAAGAGACCACTGCCCGCGTTGCTGTATCGACTCCACCCACATTGAGGTGGTACTCAATTGTAATGGAAACAATTCCAAGACCGCAGCTCTGTTGAGCCGAGTCGGTCGTGCTGAGCAGGTACTAGTGGAAATGTGGCATTAGAGGTAATAGAGGCAGCATGAGAAGGCAAGAATATGAGACAGACGATGAGGAAGAGAAGAAGACTGCTCCCACAGGTAGAAAGAAAGATGGGGGGTGGGGGGATCTGCAAGTGGATGGTCGAAACTTCAAAGCAGCAAAGGTCTGGAGGATAACAATGTGACACTCCATTTACTGCACAGACAAGATGTGAACCATACATGCACTCTGATTGCAACAGCTTCTGCTTACTTTTCGCCTCATTTCTGAAACCACCTGTGTGTGTGTCTGTGTGTGTGTGTGTGTGTGTGTGGGCTCCAGAAGCATGTCCTTGGAAGATGCATGCTATTTAGACAAGCAGTGGGCTCTTAACATATTTCAGCCCAGGGCCAAAACCTATTCTGCCCCGAGGCAGCTAATACTAGACTGCTCTTGTCACGTAGAGCAAGGAGAAACAAGTACACGACAGTATGAAAAAGGGCCAAGAAAATAAACTGGAGGAATGACTAAGCTGATTAACTATGAATAGTAAGCTTCGTGAATAAGCTTCATAGTATACAAAAAGGCTTTGTATTTTGGATATATGAGTGAGTAAATCTTTGGAAATGACAGCAGAGTGTGGCGTCAAAGCCACCACCCGTCTAATTGCACGCCGGGCCCATTCACTAAGCCCTGACACCCACCTAACACTAAACTCCATTAGGAGACAATAGTGTGGAATCACCTGTAAGGCTTCAAAAGCCCAGGCTGTTAGCTTCTCCGTGGAAATTACCCTCCTGTGTCCAACTCTACTCCCTGTCGGGCGAATCCACCCACTGCTGACAAAAAGCCCTCATTAAGGGCTTCATGCCTGGCTCCACAGCAGGGGCCCACGCACAGCCACATCTGTGGAGAGGTGGAGAAACTGGGCAGGACATAGCCTCCAGCACATGGATGCATTAAAAACCTGTTAGTCGCTGAATAAGCCCCTGGCACGGGCGTGAGTTGAAGCTGCGTGGGGGGTGGGGTTGGCATAAGTGAGTCAATTTTGTCTTGTGTTTCTTTTTCTTTTTTTCTTATATAAAGTGTACTTAGAAGAAATTGGGGCTATTCTGGACCGGTGCTTCATGCTGATAGCCTGCACACAAGTGTTTATCAAGCTGCAAAACATCATTGTTACAATTTGCCAACAGAAATGTAGCTAGAATTTGCAGAAATGAATCCTTGTGTCACCCCCACCCCTCTCCCTTCCATACAAGCTGCCTTGTTATTACCCATATACACCCCCCCCCCTTCTCACAGCCAGCAGGTCCATTCAGACACAGGGAAATTGGCAGAGGTGTTAGAAAAGTGGTGTCAGTCATTAAGGCTGGACAGCAGAGGGGTGTTTAAAATGGCATTTCCTCAGCTAATGCCTGACACCTTCTCCATGAGGAAAGGAAAAAAATGCAAATGAGTATGGGCAAAGTGTGCAGACTGGGTGTTTGAGAGGCCCGAGAGCCAAAGGGGGCCTGGACTTTCACCAAGGTCATCCAGCAACAGCAATTAGAGCATCACACAAGTCTTTATCATCCTACACACAACTTCCATCTACAGCCTACAGCTCACAGAGACTTTAAGAACTGCAGCTGGACTGTGCACAATAATCAGTGGGACAAATAGAGCAGCTCAAGGTGCAGTCATCTATCAGAGCACACTGTTTAGATTGAACAAACAATGCTCAGGGTGGATACAGTAATGATGGAATTGTCTGGTTTTTTTTTAAGACGATCCCAAAAAACTATCCAAAAGAAGCCAGATAGAAAGAAAATCATCAGTACGGTCAGAAAGAGGGGCTGTCTGCTGCAGGCCTGCACCCTGTAACGAATTTCTGACCCTCTCCAACAAACTGTAATGATGGGATGATGTTTTTTAAGACAATACCTGTCAAAAAGGGAACCCTTACAGAAAATATATATATATTCTCAGTCATGGCCTGCAGTTAGTGGTGAATTTCTGCCCTCATCCAACTTTATTTTCTTCTTTGTGGTCTGTGCCATGTTGCATTACTGCTCGGCACTGCACTCAGATTTGCTTCGATTCATCACATGTTGCATGATTCTCACACTTCGAACATGCAATGAAACAATTCCGCTTTTCCCCCCAAACATGGCACGGAGAACTTCGAGATCAAATCTGCAACCAGTGAAACTGTGAGATCTGCAAGCGATCTTACCTTTCGTTCAGGGAATTCCAGTAGATGGGCTCCAGGTTGCTGGCTGTCGTTCCCAGTAAATCCAGTAAGAATACCAGCAGGATCCCCAATCCATTCCCACTTCTTCGACACGCCATCTCAACCCTGACACCCAGCATATGCAGCCCCATTTAAAAGCGCGATCTTTTCTGTGGTTTCGATGCTGTTGCGCGGGGACTCTCAAAACAATAGACGTGCGGCTACAGCCGATCAGGCTATAGGTAAAGACAGTCAAAGTGAGAAGTGAAAGCCTGCGCTGCACAACCTCATGTATCCGAAAATGTAGCAAATTGTAAGCGATCACAGCACACGCACGGAAATGTGCGAGCAAAACTTGTTCAATCCGTGCGTCTGGATATCCAAAAACGATTTCTGCGCGTCCACAGTTGTACTATTTCTGTGCCAATCCCATGACTTTTCCCGTTAATTTGTCCTTCCTTTTGTCGCCCCCCCCCAAAAAAAACAGCGCTCCTCAGCTCAAATGTTACTCCACAGAATCAAAAGATTTATAATAAAAAGATATCGCCACCCAAGATCTAACTCTGTTGCCTTTCGGTGCGCCCTGATTGTCTTTTTTCCGAACAATGTTCCCTTGTTCTCTGTGCCGACTCTGTGCGATTTCTCTCCCATTACCTTGTCTCCTTGCAAGAATATCTACCTTCCAACATATCAGGCAGGAATGGAAAGGAAATACTGTCAGTCTGGTGGAAGGATACAATCAAAATCAGGTCAAAAGTGTGAGCGTAAAGCGTTTAAAATTGGAAAGATGTTACTCGTGTCCACAGCTCCATCCTCATAAAAACATGTTGATGTTCGGAGGGCTCAGTTAGTGCGCATTACAATCCTTTTTGGCCTCTTTATATATATAAAAAACAACATACAGGTTGTACACGGGTTGTAAATCCTTAATAGATACGCTGGAAAAGGATAATAAAAAGGATCCAAATCGATGATAAATCCAAGAATTAATTCAAAGAAACTGAAAGGAATCAATCAAAGAGCTAGAAAAGCATTCCCACTCTAATAATGTCACACACAGGCCAACGTGAAAGTTGTGAAGTGATAGAAGAAAAAAAAAAGAAGAAGAAGATGCGAGTTATGAGCATCAGTCCCTGCTGGAAATTATCTGATGCGGTGCATCATTTAGAGAGCAGGACGCGTCGCTTCTCGGTCATGGAAAAGCGCTTCATTCGTTATCTCTTCCGTCTCTCTGCCGCAAAATCCCACTGGTTTGACTTGTCCTAACGCTCGCAGCACATTGACAGACCGACTGGCTCGTTTGAGAGGAGGCGGAGGGAAAAAGGGGCACGGATGAATAGAAAAAAAATCCCCATCCTCCGACTGGCAGGCAGTGCGCACTGACGGAGCGCAATTCTTCCAGGCTTTTTCGGGGGGGCGGTATCGAGTCCCTTTCAGCACCTCCTCTTTGCTCCTCCTTTTAGAGTTTCAGCCCCCCCTCTCCCCTCTCCTAACTCGGACCTTTGGACACCCTGGCTCTCTATTCTGCCTCTTTTCAAACGCCGAACAAGACCCCCCCTCCCCCTCCCCATCCCAACCACGAGCTCTCTAAATGCTCACCAACGTGCGCCCTGAAAGTGATGAAAGAGCAAGAGCGCCCTCAATGTATTTCCCAAGCATCACATGTGGCACTGAGAGAGGATTTTATTCAAATGTCCCAACAAAGATTTATCCTACAGGAGAGGTTACTCTGAAAGAGATGCGCCTCACAGAACCGCACGAGCTTCCGGTGTGAGTCCTCGCGGACACATTTAAGAAAGTTATGACACTATTTTAGGGATAAAGTTGAAAACACAGTAACGGTAACTTGCATTCCTCAGGCAAAGACTGAAATGTCTCCTTAAAAAGAATTATGATATCGCGCATGATCACTGGACCGGCCTCACCTCATGCATCTGCGCAGTCTAAACAAAAGGAATCCCCTCTCCCGTGGGAGGACGTGCTCCTCTCCTTCAGTGTCCACCCAGCTGACAGAGGAGGAGGAGGAGGAGGAGGAGGAGGAGAGTCCCGGCATCCTCAATGCGGGCAGCTGAGCCTGATGGGTTGCAGGACGAGCCGGGTGGCAGGGCCCCGCTGAGGGCCACACACACCAGTGTTTACACTGAGGCCTCGCCACTGACTCACAGAAACAAGCGTGAGGTTGGAGGATTATCAAAGCTGTGGCTGTACTGCCACCATGTGGTGCACAGAGCGCATGAGCCTTGGGGAAACCAAACTAATTCTTTAATCCCACAATGTTGCAGCCCTTGAGCAAATTATTGGAAAGCATTATGAGGGATTTTTTTTGTATTGACCAGCTGTAGATAATAAATATAATCACACAATGCTGCTTTCTGCTGAATAAGCATTCTTCAGAAAAAATCTTCTGTAGTGTTTTCATTCAAAAAGTTAACTTTTACTCATATAAAGTGACAGATATGGATTAATATTCTGCTTTTGTTTCACACTCACTGTGTTTATGTGGCATCTGCATAAAACATGCATCCTGTTCAGAGACATCAGTTCATGCATGACTTTCACTTCAACCATCTGTTCAGCAGAGCCACTCGTACCTGAGAGGAAGAGCTTTTGTAATATCTTTTATTGAAAATATTTCATTTCACAACAAGAACGAGGGGGAAAAACGTGACGCACGGCGAACACGCGCTGCCGTTCCTGCACAGCCGGGAAGAGAAAGGAAATGAAAGTGACAGAGGAAAGTATGGAGGGTGGGAACTTATAGGACAGTTGTGACTTTACACTGGAGTGATTCAGCATCATGCTCAAGGGCACTGTGGCAGATTAGCTGAGTGAACCTCCAAGCAATCAAACCAGCGTCGGCAGGCTGCAGGGATAATCTGCAGGGCAGGCAGAAGTGCAGACATTTCCCTCTGCGGTGCTAAATTACAGCATGCGCTCTACAAGAACTGTAATTGCAGGGTTATGAGATCCAAACGAGAAACAAATGCAGCGAGGAGATTTTATAGAGCTGGTCACAGAGAAAGAAGGAAAAAAAAAAGAGAAAGAAAAGAGAGCAGAAATGGAACTGTTTCTGTTGCACTGACCTCCAGAAACCTTGGCAGGCCACATGACAAAGCTAAATGTAGTGGAGGAAGATAGACTGGTTTAGAGACAACAGCAGTTCAGAGGTGGAGCTGGCATGAAAAACAAACCTTCTGCTCTGTCTGGGAATCTATCTGTGTGGGAAAACTGGCTGGCTTGTGGCTCTTTCGCTCTATTTTTGAGTGGAAGATGACTCGTTTTTAAAAAAAAAACTGCAAAGCTATAAGACACCACCTACATCAGAACTGCCATGCTGCTGAATAACAGAATGTACTTTCTGGAGATGTATTCATCTGCTTAATATACACTCAGAGCTGCTATGTTGGTGTTTATTAGTGTTCATTTATTCAGGCTGACCTCATTTACAGCACCGACCTTCAACTCTTCTTCATAACCACATCTTCTCCCCGGTGACTCTGCCGCAGCTGCCAGACTTCACCGCGCACACATACACGCATAATGTTTTGTACACACATACATGCATTTACACAAAATGAAGCATGAGCATCAACATAAGCAATTACACCGAGTGCATGGTTGACAGTATGCATGCAGGGGAAGGTTAGGGATACACACACACGCATACACACAAACCAGTGCAGACACCCATGGTGGCAGCAATACAAAGACCTCAGACAGGAAAACATGCACCCTGATGGGAATGAAATTTACACCAAGGGTGGTACTGATATGTGCACGTCTGTGTGTGTGTGTGCATGAGGATGTGGGTCGTTGTCAGAGCATGGCACCCTCTTCCTGCCTTGCAGATGATAGATCTCAGATCCTTTTTTCCTTCAGCCTCCGTCTATCCCGGTGAGCTTCCTCCTCTTTCTTACTCTGTCTCTCACAATCACACACACACACACACACACACACACACACACACACACACACACACACACACCAACATCTCCTTGTGACAGCGAGAAAGTGATGGGGGTTAGAGGGGGATTAAATAAGGGTAAAGGAGGGGCTGTGCAACATGTGATGTGCGGATCGCACATATGGATGTTAGAGTGATCCGCTGATTCTGGATCAGTAAAACATTTGTACCTAACAGCTGACTTCTCTCACACCTACTGACATTTGCATACTGAAGCAGTCCCTACATCTTTCTCCTGCTTTAGTTAAACTAAGATCATTTCTCCAGCTTCTAATTCACCTAAATCTAGGTCCAATTTGAATATATTTAAATGGAAGTTTCTAGGATCTTTAAATGTGGGGTCTCACCCCTCCCTTGCATGAAGCCCACCTTTGCAAAGTGACGGAGTTGGATGAGTGCTGGTAGCAGCCACACCCCTGTGAAAGGCTGTCATCTATAGCTTCCCTTTAATTTAACATGATATGGTTATGTTTGCAGTGGTGCATCCAGAGGAAAAGAAAGGGGCTCCGGTTTCCTTTGTCCTCTTGTAATTTCCACCCATTGTTGGTGCAAAACAACACTATTATTTTTTGGTTTTTTGAGGGGAGGCTCAGCTCCCCTTTAGAGCCTCATCTCATTTTTATGTAAGATTAAACACGCAGCTGCTCGATTTTCCCACTGCTGTTTGATGTCACCATCCCATAACGCAGGGAAATAGAGCTGAAAACATTTCTCCCTTTTCCTAAATGCATTTGAACGACGCTCCTAAAGCTCACTTTCACATCACCTAGAGCCCAGTATGAGCTTGCAAGTTGTCTTCTTTTTTTTCCCTTCTATCGCTCTCAACTGGGCGCAGATCAAAGCCATCGAGCCGGAGGTCCTGTACGGCTGGACAAAAATAAAAAGCAGTCATTCACATCGCACACCTGAGACCATCCTTGAACAGAGACACGCATGACCGCCTGTTATCACAGGACCCTAAAATTTTTTTGTCTGGGTTTTGTGGCGGCAAACTAAACGTCTCTTTTACGGCTGAGCGACTCCATCCACCGGGGAAAGGTGAAACACGGGGACCAATGTTTCGGAAGCACAGAGTCGATTTTATCGATGGTTCTTCGCCAGAAAATAGGTCCGAAACAATACACTTATTTATAATTTAACAGAATATCAGGATGAAAAAATTACCTATAATATACTGAATAGCAAATGAAGTTTTCAGGCTTTTGGCTGTGATCCCCTACAAAGTGAACACACACTAAGCATTTAAGACTTTCTCCTCAAAACCCCCTCAGCGTGCTTCATGTGGAGGGTAGCTTGTGCTTCGTATTGCTGCTGGGGAGCAGTTTCTCCTAATGCTGAGCTTTAAACGCCCCTCCATGTGTCCCAGTGTCTCTGTGGAGCATGAGGGTCGGTAGCTCAGGAGCAAAAACATCAGGCTTCACCTAAACTTTGCACCGACTTGAACTGAAAAGTCTGCTGATAGTGTAGATTTATCTTGCTGTCATTTCAAAACATCTGTGAACCACATGTAATGGTATTTTAACTCAACGCAGTATTCACCAGTCTGCTCCCTTAAACATTAAACAGCATGTAGTGCTCCACGGGCCCCCGTTACAGAGCCCACATTTCCAAAGAGGAACAGAGGAACGTGTCAGGAGAAAACACTCCTGGCTTCAGTCTTTTCCTGGGACTTGGTGACAGAAACAAAAATGCTGCCAGTAAATATTTCTAGCCTCAGGCTTCCAAATATCACCCTGACCTGGCCCCCTGTGAGGTGCAGGCCACTCACAGTGGAGGATTTTCACAATTTTTATGCGGAACCTTGTTGCATCAATACTCACTCTTACATACAAATGCACATTTATTTCTCTCATGTGGGCCTTCACTCTTCACTCGTCTCCCCTGTTTTTCCTGCCTTTTCACTTTATCAGCCAGGCCACCTCCTCGCTCCGCCTAATCTCCTCCTCCATCTGTCTCCTCAGCCCCTCACAGAGCTCCTCTGACCCAGCTCCACCTGCTTTCCCTCCACAGATGCCGCCGACTCCTCGATAAGCCTCCCCTCCGGTCACCGTGGAGCGCGGAATAAGAGAGGGGCGGGCTGTTGTGGAAGTGTGCAGAGAACGGACAGGCACGCAGACAAGAGTTGTCACGCTTGCAGCCTGAGGGCAGGTAGAAGGATGAATTTAGGCCCTGCTGCTCTACCTTTCCCCAGAGTGCAATTATGCAAGCGATTACTCTCCCTGGGCAATGCACACCCGCTAAACCGCCAAGATCACATCCAATCTGCCAGAGCCGACTGGGATACTGGATGCTTAATGTACTTCAATAGGCTCACTCTCATGATAACAAGCTACAAAGATGGCCCACGGGGTGGGGGTGGGGGGTACAGAGCAGGAGGAAGATGAGGAGACGAGGAGGTGAAGGGTAGGGACAGTAGAAATGCACGTGCTCAGCTGATATCCAAAATGCATAAGGGCTTACATATGCGTGAGAAAAATATCAATGCCGAGCCTCTCGTCTCTACTTGTCAGCAACTGTGGAATATGATGATATGACACATCTTTACTCTGCATTAATCTTCCCAGCAGTTTCAGATGGATATCCATGCGTGTGTGCCTCCACATCTGGAGCGAATAGAAGGAGATCAGGCTCCAGATTGAAATGAAACCTCTTGTGCTGTGCTTTCCTCCAGCTTTCAGAGCATGTGCAGGAGTGCAGGTGCCAATTATTTTCACATCTAATGTAAACCAGAGAACAAGGACACGTCAATCACGGCTGCAGCCTTTTGGAATGGAAATGGGACGTATTCATAGGAACGCAGCTATTTTGGCGGCTGATGAAATGTGGGTTGGTTGGGATTTATAAAAATATCCCTGTGGATTCAAGTTGTGTAAGGAAAACCTCAAGTCATCTGAACTTCAGACTTGTCCGTCCATAATGAGCAGGAATTGTGGCGATGTGAAAATGGAAAACTATTACTGGCTGCAAACAATAAGGTGTTTCAATTTTTTTTTTGAGTCGCGCACATGAAAACATTTATTCCTTTGGAATGTCACTCCTATCCAAACCAGTGTTAACAGAAGAAGTCATTGATGATTTGCAGGCAGGCAGCCAGACAATAACAACGCGCTGCCGAACAAGGCTTACTGCCATGTGAGCCCCTTTGTGAGTCTGCAGTCTAGTGGTAACCAAGCCAGAAACTGAGGGGCCAAAAACAAAAAGGAAGCTAATGTGGAATTGCCCACAAAAGTGCAGTTCCTCTAATGGCCACTTGAGGCTGACTCCTAAATCGAGTCAATCCCCCATAGACTCCCATGTTAAAAGGCCCAACTTTAAACCTCAAGTAAACCTCTTTAGAGCCTGGTACTAAAAACTTATTTGAGATTAAATGAGAAGCACTAAATTTATCCCTAATTTGCAAATTCTTATGTTACAATAACCAATGTGACAACTGCTCAGCTAATGCACTCTTTGTAGTAGCAGGCTACAAGAATTCATTCCACAAGGTCACAAATGTCACATCACGTTATTTCCTGGTGGTACGAATCTTTGCTCAGATTCAATCAGGTTAATATGTGTCTGAATACTTTGCACTTGCGGTCCCTACAAAGCCTGAACTGTACACTGAGAAGTGTTCCCAACAATGTGGGGCTGTGCAAATGCTGCGCATAATCTATTAACTCTGAAGCAAACTGGATGGAACAACTGTGCCGTGTCAGGGCAGGGTCAGAGTGAAGCCCTGCGCTAAGCGGCTGCCAAATACATTCAAAGTGCCTGACAGATAAAGGAGGCGTCCCTTTGACATTTTAAGAAATGCCATGTATGACAACCTCTGAAAGCTACAGGAAATCTGTTCCCTCTGCTTCATGTTCTTAAAAAGCTCTTTTCCTTTCAAAGGCAGCATGAGAGTGACAAACCAGAGAGCAGTCTAGACATTTTAGCATCTCCAGCTTCTGAGACGCGCGTGTGTGTGTGCGCTCCTGTTTTTCATCCATGCTAATTCAACCGGGGTCACGCGGCTGAGTGTTTGCTTGAGTGCCTCACTGTGGGATTAGGAGATTCAACAGGCAGACAGCCATTTGAATAATTGTTTTCAAATGTCTTTCTTAATATCGAGATCCCATTACTTACTATGCTGCACACTCCCCAGCGATGAGCGCTGGAGCCGTCTGTGTGTGTGTGTGTGCGTGCGCGTCTAATGGAAGGCACTTATGCAAGGCCATGGAGACTCGCTCAGGATGCGACGCAAATGGAAGCGCGCAACACAGAAACACAGAACACTTGATGTGGATTGGCTCATTAGCTGCACAAGTGGAAAGCCTGCACTGACTGCAGCCACCTTGGGATGAAGATAACGGCGTTGCTGTGGGACAGCGCGGAGGTTCGGCTGACGCAGCTTTAAGAAGCGCAGCGGCACAGATACCATTTGCGCTCGCAACATGTATTTAGAATTTAATCGATGTTCAGAGTTTCCTCCAGAACAGTCAGTCTTAGCAGAGCGCATGAGCCTCTGAAGATTGATTTAATAATGGGACTGCATCACTGAAAACCACTGCATTTAATATTAAATCGATATGCAATTTGCGGTTTTAGCCCAAGGGGAGAATGTTTTGACCATGAAAAAATAAAACCTTATTGGCTTATTATTAAACTGGTCTGAAAAATAAACAAGGTGGTTGGCAAAAAAATGTGGAAATCCTTCAAAAAAACAAAACAAAAAAAACAAGGTCCTCTCTATTCAATTTACCTCAATTCAATTAACAATTTACAATATAGGTCACAAGGGGGCACTTTACCGAGGTGAAGACCTTACATAACCATAGAAACCACGTGACCCCCCTGTGGGGAAGCACTTGGCAACAAAGTGCGATGGAAAAATGAAGGAAATTAATAGTATTTGTAGCTAGCCTTGAATATTGTAGCAGCACAACAGCACTGACTCAGGGGGCGTTCAAGGGCCATGACTTTATAGAGCCGATGGCAAACACGTGAGCTGTGAAATGATGCACTAAGATAACCACCTGACTGTTCATTCGTGATTTTGCTCATACATCTGCCTGCTGCTGGAAACAAGCTTAATGAGGGCGACGAGTGTGAACCTGGAGGCTGAGCCCAGATGAACTGGGTTGCGCGAGATTACTGGTCCCAGTTTGCGGAGGTGTGTGTGAATCCCAGCTATGTAGAGGCTGCGGACACACAAAAATTGCGTGAGTTTTAAGAAACCAGCAGAGCATTTCCAGACAGCGGGGACTCTTGCGTGTAAGTATTTGATATGTTGAACAGCTGGCTTTAGCAGAAAAGAGTCACATCAAAGATTTAGTGAGTTTTAATTGTTTTCAACACTCGGTTTATTCATGACTTCTGTCGTCCCCACAGCATGGGCCACACTAATAGTTGTCCCTGCATCAGCAAAATAATGCTGGTCCAGGATCAGCATATTACCCATTTGCACTTAAAAGGGTCGAAAGGCCAAAACCCAGGAGATGCAGAAACTGAGATTCTCAATAAACTGAAACTTGCACTGAGAAGGCTCATTTTAGCCGCTGCTGTTTAAACAGATATGACTGGAGATGATGGACTGCAGTTATGTTAACTGCATATAATTAAAAAAAAACCCTCATGTGCTCACAAAAGTCCTCACGGCTCAGGACAGAGTACAAAGCTCTGGGAGCTGTCCAGCTTTAGTGTTCAGTCTCCTGTGTTGTGACCTGTCCCTGATGGCAAAGAGCGTGCAGCAGTTTCACTCCAGCGCTCAGTGCTGAGATTCAAGTCTTTTGTCGATACTTTGCATCATTTTAGATGGCAGGCTCAGTCCTCCCTGACACGCAGGATAGCGGTGTTTTCTGGAGACATGCCTCACCTCTCTTTAGAGACTTTTTTTTTATTCTTTTTCCCTTCAGCTGCTCTTTGCTGCAGGGGTTGTGTTGCTCGAACTTTCCCTTTAAATATAAACCCAAAGGCGTTTCTGTTGGATTCAAGTCAGGCGACAAACTTGCTCAGGTCATAGTTCTCGCTTTTTTCCTTCTTTAGAAGCTCGTGTGTGATTTTGGCAGTGCGCTCCGGATCGTTTTTCATGCAGCATTACTCCTCTCCTGCCAGACTGTGAGCCATCCCGTTTGCCAGTATTTTGGTTTATCCACAGGCGTTCACGGTGCCATCCACTGTTTGCACTCCTGCAGGGCCATATCATCACACTCCCACTTCTGTGCATTCACTGTGGTGGTCCCAGC
>VOQJ01002749.1:26409-42169 GCA_015052665.1 Apistogramma diplotaenia
TTGTCTTCTTTTTTTTTTTTTTTTTTTTTTTGCCTTTATGCACCTACAGCAACCTATTAATTTGATTCATCATGTTGTCAAGTAACGACCTAGCAATGGGCTAAAATCACTCTTTTTTTGTATTTATGCACCTATAACACCTTATAAAAGCATTGCATCATTATCATTTCAAAACCAACAGCATAAACAGGCCAAACAGCACTAAAGCATGTACCAGTAAATGTAAATATCAAGGTACGAAAGCTTTCGAGAAACTGTCTGTACATCGAGGAAGTGTCCATTCATTCTGCAGTGAGCACTTAGTTTTAAGCATCTTTGTTTTTGGTTGGTTCTCTAGATTAAATCTGCAGTGCTTCCAGTCTGCCAGCATGCCAAAATGCATTACTTGAAGCAACCCGAGTCGGTCATGCAAGTAACCAGCTGACCATGTGAGGGCAGGTGGCCATGTCATGGAACAAGAATGGTCTTTTAGTGCTTTGATTTCCATTCAAAATCAGAAAAGGGCTCTAAAATTACTGTAGAGAGTAAATCCTTTTTCGTATCTGCTGAAACTTTATCTACAACCTGTAGGGGATTAAATTTTACTTTACAAATCAAGAAATCAAGCTGCTCTCAGTCATGAACTCCTCTTCACTAAGTTCTCACACAGAACCACCTGGGAGTCTGCTTGCAAGGAGAGCAGGCAGCATAGATATGTACTGCATAAATATTACAGCGCAGAGGGCTAAATGATCAAAAGTGTGGCTGCACCTGACTAAGGTGTGATAGGGACAATAACAGTTGTGACAAGTGCAACAAACCCTTTGCATGTATTGCTATAAAGTGTCTCAGTGAAGCTGTAATGAACCTTAAAACAAAAGCAACTTCTATCTGACCCAAAAAAAATTATGGAATAATAAAAAGTAACCTTCCCAACACTGGAACCCAGCATGTCGGTGACTTAAGGGGGAAGGATATCAAGGGAGTGATAACAGTTGTGAAGATAAAGCAAAGTTAAGGGAGGGATATAATGAAAGGCAGGAAAGAAAAAGGTGGCAGCTGCTGGTGGATAGGGGGAAATGGCACAGCTGGTGGTTGGTATAAAGAGCTGGGCAGAAGGACAGAGAGACTGACTGAAGAGAAGGAGAGATAGTTGACTTTGGAATCTTTAAACGCTGCTGAGGCAGAACAGGAGGCCTTATGTAAGCATCTATTAGTGTGTGTGAGCAAGCGATAAAGCATTTTTCTGCAGTGGTGCCAGAGCTGCGCAATGAGAGTTTCCTTCCCTCACGATAAGCATTTCTTTCCCTGTCCTTAAGGCATCCTGCCCGAGGACAGATGAACACCATAAAACCTACATATACACTGGCAGACATGAAAAGGTAATTGAAGGTCTAAACTGAAAATGTATTTGACGCATAATAGAAAGAACATCATTTTTGCAACGGCGCACTGTTTGCAGAACACATTCCTGCATGCCTCCTACACTCCTCCTCACTTATGAAACTGAAATGAAATTTTGCCTCTCTTCTTCACCACGTATCAGGAGATGATTAATGTCTCATTAGAGCGCTGTACACATACACACGGTGCATTTTCCCCCCCGTTACTCTGTGCCTCTTCCAGAGACCCTCATTAGTATTAAAGAATGAGTGATTCAGTGCCAGCCACAAAGCTGCACCCTGAAAACTTTTTTACTTTGATACCAAATCCTCACTCTTCCATGCACCTCCAAGTCAGTAAACAGTGAAGCTACATAATTAGATGATGAGCTGTCTGCAACAATCCTCTGTAGGTATAAATCACTCATACAGCTCATAACCCAAATCCTAAGGGCTGACCTAGTAGACATTCCAGATGCCCGCTTGTGTCCTGGTCTGACCCTCCCTGCTCACATGGCTCCCATTCATTTAAGATGACCTTTCACCTCTGCCTGTCAGTGCAAGAGGTTTAACCTCTTGCGCTCCGGAGGGAAGAAAAGAGGTTACAAGGAAGGATGAAAATGTACCTTCTAACTCAGCAGGAATTTCTCAATGATCAAAAACAAAAAGACTGTTAACTTTAAAACACACAATTACCATTTCAAGTTTTAATATCACTGATAGCATGTTTCATTGCTATATTTTAAAAAAACAAGCATTAACCAAAATAAGCAACAGTCTCCCAGACACAGCCGAAGCAGCACAGAATGCAATGTGGGGCTTGTTTGACAGACAGCAGCACTCCAGATATTTTTGATCTCTTTAGTAAAAGGACTTGCTTACTCTTTTAAGTGTGGTCACATTTTGTTTTGCAGCGCAGTGCTGAGAAAGACTTGATTAAAGACCGTCACTTTGTCTGCAGAACATCCAGAAAGGAAATCACTTCATGACTACCGCCCACTGCTTGAAGAGAATCAAAGTTAACTTTCAGCTCGGTCCATGATGAAGCATTTTCAAAACTGCAAACATGACACTTTGCAAGCCCGACTTGCCAAGAACGTAAACTGAAGCTTTCCGTGTTACCCACTTGCTGAAAAACATTGCATGTTGTCCTGCTGCTGTATGTGATGTGTACTTTTTTTGGCGCATTTTAACAGCACTGCAGTAATACTGATAATTCTGGTCATTTTGCTCACTTTAAAAAGGTGACATAAAATTTTTGTAACATTTGATCTCCCAGACTGAGACTCTAAAGTATTATTCCAAAGCAAATATGGAACTATATCTCCCTCACTCAGGAGGAAATGTCAGCTGCCTGGATGTGGGTTAGACATCCCAGACTACAGTGGGGGTGGGTTAGCTGTTTCTCTGACACTGACCTTCAACAATCGCCTGTAATGTCTCCTTTGGGAGAAGTGGATCAGTGGTGAAGTGATTGAAGGGGGATGGAGAGGTGGCGGGCTACAGACTGCCTGCTTGCCGGACCTTAAAGCTGCTGGTGAGTCAGATGCTGGTCAGTAATTATGTTAAAAACAGACCTGTGTTTTCCCTCCTGGTATCTTGTTTATGCTGACAGTGTTTTCCATTCATGTTACCCTAGTGTGGTAAGAGTGTACCTGACCAAGGACAGATAAGAGAAAAGCTTTTCCCATCAAAACTAAATGGCCCCGCCCCTCTTCACTTCTCAGAGCTCTTTTAATGTTCATTCAGACTGGGTCTTTGTTTCGTTATCAGGGCACTAGATCTCACACTGATGAGTACTGACAGGTTGACGTGGTCCGCTTTAGGATGTGGGTGAAAGGGAGACTCGTAGAGAGAACATATATAAAGAGACACAAAAAGGGACACACACACACACACACACACACACAGACCACAGCTGACAAGACAGGTGGGAATGTTTAAATATTTGCTGCAGTTTTACTATGTTTAGATGAATATAACCATTTGTGCCCAAGTAAATGTGCTGATTCTTCCTTCCTGCAAGCTCCTTGCCCAGGCTTGTCTAAGGGATAGTGACCTACTTTGCAGCATTTGCAAAATAACAAGAGAAGGTGTAAAAGTACTAAGTTGTATAGAAGAAACGATATGCAACTGACAAAGCAGTTAATATAAAAACACACAGAGGACTGAGCGGTATCTCTAAGGTAAGGTCTCTTTAAACACAGTTAATCCCGTAACACAGAGAGGGTATTACCCAAGGCAGTGGAGAACCAATGAAAATAAATGGTTTTGTTGACATTATCCAACACAGGGCAAAGAGTGCTACAAATGCACTCTGGGTCACACCCACATATGCAACGATACTGAGCACCACTTTCCAAATGCGTCCAGTGCTAGCAGAAAAAATAAATAAATAAAAATAGGTACCTTACACAGCAACGCAGCTCTGTTACTTTGTGAAATTCAAAGCCACATTTGTCAAAACCAAATTACTGTGAGTGGGTTTGTGTGGCAATAAGAGTTTCTTTTTAAAGGGCTCTTATAATTTGTGATGAATACCGCATGCATGCACATCTGGGTAACAGACAGAGCTGGGATGAGCCAAGAAAATTAAGCAAGCATTATCGGTTCTCCTACTAGACACAATATAAAAGCTGTTTTACCCAGAGCTAGAATTAATACACATCAAACAATAAAATAATAACAATCTCATGGAAATCAATTTTGTTCAAAATAACAAGTAATTAAGGCTCAGCCTTAACCAGAGCAATTTGCTTCCATGTTTCTTCTTTGAGTTCGAGATTAACTGTCAGTTACAAAATCTATCACCTCGAGAGCTGCCAGATCAATTTTCAGTATTTTGTTTTACAGCGCAAACAACTTATCAATAATCACAGCCCTAGTTTAAAGCCAGACGTGCATAGTGACTGGGCAAACGGTATGGAGAGAGAGAGAGAGAAGAGATTCTGTCACCAACAAAACCAGTCTGAGCAGAACAGAAGCTGGGAGTTGATCTGAAAGGTCAATGGAGCAACAAAGAGACCTTGCTAATATTACTGCACAGTTATATAATGTTATGCAACCTCTTTTTGCCACTTTATAGTGTCACTAGTGTCAACCCAGATTTTGTTCTTGTGTCTCATTGAGATGAAAAGTAAAATACATTTTTATAAACTTAACAGAGCGGCAAGAAGAGCCATTTTGTTGTGTAGTAGTAGGCACATGATCAGCCTGGTTTCAATGCATGCTCAGTCTTGCATGCATGCAGAGACACTCCCTCACATCATAGATGACCAGCAGCATGTGAAATTCATGTGACGATGATGAGTGAAGGAAGGAAAGGAGTAAGTGTGGTGTTTAAGTCCTTAAACCCTTACAAAAATCAGGCCTAAAATTATCGTATTGAAGCTCTTTAAAAAATGTGGATATTTATATGTATATTAAACAAGCTGCTCAGTTCTTATACAGTCACCAGGTAATTTGATGTCTAAGTACCATCTGGCACAGCACTTGGACCGTGGACAGTAACCCCAATAGCTGTGTAAAAGGAAGGAAAATGTTCTTAAGCACCACCTACAGCCTCTCCCAGTCCGCTCTAGTGTTACATAATCACTTTAGTGCAGAAGGCTTGTCCCAGGATGCATGCGTGCCTTTAGGAAACGGCATGCGCGCATATGCTTAACCAAAGACGATCGCAGAAGACCCTAGGCACAAATATTCATGCGCCTCTGTGTGAACATGGCGTGAAACAACTGTAGCTGAAGCAGACTGCACAGCACATGAAACACCTAACAAAATACACTCGCACAACAAGTTAATTTTGCTGCCTGACACAACAGTGAGCACATCACACTGATACATCCAGCAGCCTGTCAAGACAGGGTCAACAAGGATGGCATTGAGCTTGAGCACAGTCAATACATTTAGACATCCGAGTAGTAAAATCTTTCCAAAATCTAGATAATGATAATCAGCAAAATACACCATTTCATACAAGCTCCCTCTTTTCACTTGGTCAAATGATTGAGCAATCCTGGCCCTCATCAAGCTCTGGCTCTTTTAAGATGTGTTTCGAAACAATTCTGGATGGAATACCAAACATGCGGTCAGTTAACCAGCACGCCCCCACACCACTCATGCCCAAACCACTGTACACTTTTAGCCAGATGTCAAAGCATTGTTAAGGAACAGAACTCCAGAGCTATGGATGAAAACTGCCTACAACAATCACTTTTATCACCATTCAGTACCAAGTTAGCACTTGGATGAGGTTTAGCAGACACAAGAGCACATATGTTGGTTTGATTGTTACATTTATGTGCATCATAAATCTATAGGCTAAATCTACACCCAAAGCTTGTGAATTAATGCTACGATAAAGACAAACACGTCAAATGACTGTATTGCTTGAAGGTCTCTCTCTTTAACGTAACAAACAACACTATAGAGAAAATAAGACCAAAGACTGAGGTACACCAGGTGTTTATGACTATAGATGTCATCAGCCTTTCCATACCTGTTTCTGGGGACTGGGATGTGGGAGGATGAGAGGGAATGTCTCTCTGTCTGTGGTAGGATCTGCCCTTGCGCTGCTCTGAAGTTGTTGGCCAGCTCTGGCTGTTTCCCAGGGTTTCTGATGTCCAAATGCATAAAGCCACCTGACAACTGCCCGTTCATGCCTGGGCAGTGAGTGGGGCTCGCCCTTTTCAGGATCCCTGTGGAACCAGTGTCTTTTTGGTCCCCCAGGCCATTCTAGAAAATGTAGGAAGAATAAATTACAGTCAGTTTCTCTCTGTTATCAGAGATTCACAACATTAAGCCTAGCAATATCATAAATTTCTAATTTCAATGAGCATAGGAAAACTAGTATTTCTCTGGTTTTTTTTCCACCAGGGTGTGGTGTTTGGAGTTTAATGTTTGCCTTTAAAAAGCAACTTCTTTAATCTGGCTTCCTCTCACTTAATAAACCCAAGGTTGTTGTCCTCTCCACTGAACATGAATGTCACTGAACCAACCAAGACAGAAGCAAAAATACTGCCATCATTTCTTTTCCTGCCAACTAAATTACAAAAGGCCTGAATAAAAACAACACAGACAAACACCAGTGACATTGGGGTTAAAACTCTGGGTCAGTTTTGACTGATGGAACAATGTAAAAGTAACTATCGGCATTGGAATTCCAATTCCAGTTCTTAAAAGACTGCCAATTCATTTTCTCGGATAAAAAGCAAAGCAGCAATACCTCACTTTTCAAATCCGAAGTTAGAGAAATAAGGGCATGACCATGTCCAATGGGGTCTCCCACTGCAATTCTTATGGATTGTAGGGTGGGGCTCCTGTGGATCTGGTTTGTTCTGGTGAGACAGGCACATTGAGATCTTGGGAATTTGGTGAGGAGTGCACTGTCTTGCTAAGGGGAGACTGCTGCTGCCTAGTCTCCAAAAATGTTTCAAGTGTCAAAGTAGCATTCAGATGCCAGGACTTAATATCTCCCAGCAGAAAGTTGCACTGTAAGATTATAGTTTTAAAGTTGTGGAATAGATTACTTATTTGCTGTCTGTATGAACAATCACACATAAAATACGCACGCACATAATCTGCAAGTACAAGCACGATGTAAACAAAAAGTGGCCGCATGGTGCAAACAACAACAACAACAACATATCACATGTCTTTGCTGTTAATTCACTGGTGGATATGCAGAGTGGGGCCTTGCTGCGCAGCCAGGAAGCCCAAACTTTAGCTCCACCCTTAAGTAATGGGGGAGGGGGGGTTAGGCTTGTAGTTTGAAGTCCCTGCCCCCCCTCCCTATTCTGTAAACTTTGCACACAGAATGATCCGCCATTAAAAGTGATTACAGTACGATGGGGTTAATAACGATAAGTATTGGCGGTAGTTGAAATTACTGACGCTTTAAAAGTTAAATTGTCGGCACCACAAAACAACGATACAGTAGTGTCATGTAAGCGTCACAGCTGCAACCGTTAAAACGTAATAACAGCACGTGAAAGCGGCGTAAAATGTCAAAACTTTAAAGTCACACAGCGTGCAGACACGCTAACGTTACATGCGTGATATTATCTTGAGTGGTAACTCGGGTGTATAGGTGACTTTACCGGCTAATGGAGTCGAGCGCACATGCGTAAAACAACTGAACGGCACTTACTTTTTCCACGTCGTGCAATATTCGACCACCCAGAGACAGTCCGTTCCCTTTTAGAGAAGTCCTCTCGCTTTTAACCTCCGCTGCCGAGACGTCGTCCATTACAGTTTTGTAGTGCACGGGCCCGTTTGCGTACGCCGACATGCAACCGCTTTTTTCCACCGAGGGGACCCGGGTATCGCGCAGCACCGAGCGGCCTGTCCGGCAGTTAAAGTCCGCACCGCCAACTCCTGTCCCAACCGACCAGTTCTCCACAACATATTTGGACTCCATATTCAGACAAGACGAGAAAGAAAACCAGCTTTCTAAAGATTTTAGTGCAAATTGCTGGAGTCAGATACATTTATTAGGATTGTCGCGAGTTGATGGGAACTGCCTGTGTCTTAACTTATATTCTAGCCTACATGTAAAGTTTTCTGCCACCGCCGCTACCCCGGGTATCCAAAAAGCCGCCCGGTCAGGAGGATAAAAGATTGTTTTGCCTCTTTCCTCCAAACGGCTGCCACTCCCCCTCTGCCTCGCTCCTATTGGTGCTCTGCATACATAAACATTACATTTTGGCACGCGTCCACAGCAAGGAAGCAGGTGATTGGCTGTTTTCACTCTGTCAATTACGTTTTTTTCTAAGCCAAGTACTGTGGGTGGAAGAGAGAAAGGGGCGTGTTCTACAGTTTACCGGCCGGTGTCTGTCGACGACGAGCCGGTCTGTGAGGCGGGCGACGGAGACAGAGCACAGGAAAAACAGCCTGCAGGCCTCAGCGGCTAACTGCGCATTTATATTTTTGTAGCTCAAATGGCACTTTAGCGAATCGTGAATTATAAAACTCGAAATATTCTTTGCAGGCGAGTTATAATAGATAAAATAAATACACAGTTGTCTCCCTGTAAATGATAAGCCCTGTTTAATGGGAAGTACAAGCTGATTATATTCAAAAGTTAGCATTATGGAAAACTAACAATGCTTGGACATAGAAGCACGAGCCACTGCTATAAATAAGGTCAAATGCAGAAGCAAGGTGCAGTTTCATGGTGATTAATTCAAATATGGAAGACTGACTTGCAGTGCATTGCATTTCAGGGGCAGTTGCATGAGAAGTTTCATGTCATATTTTAGAGATTCGCCTATTTTTATCTCTCCATGTATCCACTTCCTTCTTATAAGATGCCTTGTGAGACTGGTCAGAAAATGTCTGGGGGAATTATACTTCAGCAACCTTCTTCATTTAGTTCCTGTTATTGAACGATAGCTTACAGTCCAGCTGTTCCTGCTGTGTTGCTTAATGTTCACAGACATTTTATTGGCAGTTGCAGTTTCAAATGCGAGGCTCTTGCAGCGCAGCAACGTGCAGCAAAACAATGAGACTACAGGCAAACACTCTATGATGTGCCACTTTATTAGAAAAGTAAAAACTCACTTTAATATTTTATGAAGGTTAATATAAAACATTACAATCTTCTGCATACAGTATCTGCACTGTTACACTATATTTTGTTATATGAATTATTTTGAAACTAAAACCTGTGCTTTAAGAACATACAACATTGGCTACAGCTGTCACAGCAGTATTGGCCCATATTTATATCAGAAGACAATTAAAAAAAACAGCATCTGTATCTGCATGGAAAGCATGAAAGATTTTGCATCCACAAAGTACAATGTGTTTGTGATAACCATCTCTTTTTTTTCCGACAAATATACTGTATACTGTATGTTACATTGCAACGACATCAGAACAGCAACAGAGTATTTTACACATTTACATCATCATACTGTATTTGTGCAATGAATATCTGTCTTCGTGTGTGTATAACAACCAAACATATCCAATCAGTGCTATATTTTTTTTCCTCTGGATAAAAGAAATGTGACACATTAGGTGACAGCCAAAGAAAAAGGATTAAGTGCAATAGCGGTTACCAGCCGGCATTGTTTAAGGGAAGCCTGACCAGAGCTTGTTAAGCATCTCAGCTGTTGGCCACTTCTCATATTAGACAATAGTTGAGCCGAGGGTGCATTGTTGATATCAGATTGGGGCTGGCGTGCCCTGTCCCTAACCGTCATTTCACTCCCAGAGTCCCTCAGAACTGCGCATCAAAAGGCCTCACCTGCACAGCAAGGGAGGGAGGAGGGCGAAGCTAAGGAAAAAGAGATCTGTGTTGAAGAATGAACACAGGTGGAAAAGGGAGTACATGCAAGAGCTGACCATAAACTGGAGAAGCACATGGCTGAATGTTGCTCTCTGTGCACACACAGGAGGAGGAGGGTCCTTTGGGTCTGTGTCCATTTGCAGCAAGCCTCATCCAGCATTATATTAGCTGCGCACAACCCACCCCCCCACGGTAGAGAATAAACACCGCTCTACCCTAAACTCCCAGCGGCTCCTCCCTGCTAACTCTCCTTCTCTCCCCTGCTCCTCTGAGTTGTTGCTTTGGAAAAACTGCTTTGTATCACATGGCAAAAAAAGTACAACAGAAAAGATTTAACAAACAAGAGATCAATTAAGTACCACAATATTTTTCATCTCCATATATTAAAGCATGCACTTTTTTTTTTGTTTGTTGACCCAAGCAGGAAATATTGCACCAACAACATAAACATACTGTTTTCATGGCAGTGATATGAGCTATTCAACCAATGAAATTTTCAGTAGGTAAGAAAAAATAATCAGTGCATTAAAATACAGAGTGCATTTGTTTTTACATACTTTCTGACACAATAGAATCTGTCGATTTACTAAATCAGTCTTCTCTCTGCATGTTGTCTCACAGTGCGATCATTCGAATACATCCTGTTGCTCTCACCCTGTGAGCAGTTTGTATCCCTCGTCACCTCGTATCTTTATGCCCATTTATTAAGCCTCAAATATTTTGTTTTTCCCCTCCATTCTTTCTTTCCTTAATGTTCCCCAAAGCTACATGGGAAAGACATTGTTTATAATGGAAGAGAACCCTGGACAGAGGCTGGAGACATGGGTGGGGAGAGGGGCAACCTTCCAAAAGACACTCGCTGGTAATTTTTATGCCCAGCTCTTTATTTTCCTTGGAGTCCACGGCCTCTGTTGCTATTTCAACCACAAGATTTAAATCTGGTAAGCTACGAGGAGCTCTGGGTTTTACTCGAGTCCAGAAAACCAAATCAGGACTGTGCCCTTTACAGCACAACAATGCACAATTAAACCCAGCAGTCCTGCAGCTGCCCAGTGCTAAATTACAATGGTCATAAAATCAGATGTTTACAGTGCCCTAAAGCTGACATTAACTGCACATGATGAAGCATCCTGTATTATTTTGGACACTCTTTCACTTCCTTTTTATTTTTCAAAAATATTTTTCTCTCGGTTATCGTAACAATACTGTAAAAGCGTTGTGAAATCCATCATCCAAATCACTCTGCGGAGATTCTTGCACAAGTCATTCAACACCCCTGACCTGATCACTTTTGCCTGCATGACTGCCAAATATGTGCGTATGTGTGTGGGTGTGTTTTGAGGTGTGTCAACATGCCTCTGGCTACAGATGTCATATATACTGTAAGTGTGGATTTTTAACTAATCTCTGCATTTAAGTGGAAGTTGCATTGCTGAGCCAAATGTTATCTTTTGTGGTTATCAGGTGGGACGTTAGTGAAAATTTAATCTTTTGGATGGATCACTTTTGGGGAAAGGACAATATCCTTCACGTTTAAACAGGCCTACAATCATAGGCCTGTGTTTGAAAACACCTGAATGCTGTGTGCCAGGCGACAGGTCAGTGCGCAGTGAAAACCTGTTTCGGGTGTTTGTTTAGGGAGAGATAGCAACGAAATCTCTGTGACATCCACATGCTTAAGATAAGGCATATGGATGAAGCCTGTGTGTGTATGTTTGTGCGTGTGCGCATACCAGGGACAATACGTTACAGTGTGCCTCATATTCCTTGTACAATATAGCCATTCTCACTGCTACTACTACTTTCATGTGTTTTTGTTGCACAATGCATGCACATTTCTTTCTTTTTTTCATATATATTAAAGTGTGTTCTTCTGAGGTTGTAATTAGCAACACACACTCTTTAGAGTAAAGAATTTTCATATAAAAATAAAGATATAATGGAAAATGATGCACAAACAGGTGAGTAATGTGAGTGAAACAGCAGATTGAACATGTGTATCCCAGTTTCTTTCTTTTTTTTTTCTTTTTTTTGTTCAAATGAATTTAGTCCATATTTGGGCTGGACTAGGCTTAGGCTGGTTCTTAAGCACAGACCAATCAAGGGAAGTCTGAACCTGGATAAAGACCCTGTTTGTACCTGATTTCAACACAAAATGGATCCTCATGTTGTTTGACTATTGAGGGCCTTGTGTCTATGTACAGCAACCTGTTGTCCTGTGAACAGGAAAATCACCACACTCTATACCAGTGGGTTCTGAGGCCTTTTGCCTGTCAGCCAGCTACAGGCCTGTGACATACATCTCCATGCCATCATTGAAAGTAAAGATGGTGGTAGTGCTGTTGCCCCCTTGCTTCACATCACTGATGGTCTCATAGAAGTTTTCCCCACCAGGCAGGCCTCGAACAGGAAGGGAGCTTGGTCCTGAGGCTTGAGGTGCTGCTGGTGCTGCCTGCTGCTGCTGCTGCTGCTGTGGCTGCTGCTGCTGCTGCTGCTGCTGCTGCTGCTGCTGCTGCGGCGGCGTCTGTTTCTTTCTCTTCAGAGTGGCACTACCCCCAGCTGTGCTGTTATTGGTTCCCCCTTGCTCACGTTTCCGGTGTGGGTCGATAGTCGCGTAGGCAGGGTCTGACTCGGCAACTGGGGAGGACCAGGACCTGTCTCCTACAGGCTCATAGCAGGGCTCCTCCTGGGATCGCGCTTGGCACTGGACTCCTCTACCTCGGCCCCGAGAACCCATGTTTCCTCTCTCCCCACCAAAGGATCGTGGGAGGGTCTTGGATCCATTGTGTTCCATGGGTTTCTTTTTCTGGCTTTTACATACGATGGAATAGGTGTCTGCAATCTGAGAACACACAAAGACATTATCTGTTATTAACACTGAGCAACACCACAACTCTATCCTGTAGTCTCCTTAAATAGACTGCGAGAATTTCAATAATCACCTCTTTCTGAATTTTTCAACATGTATTTCCTATATTTTTGCAGTTGTCTGGTTCTGTCGAGTTCTGTATAAAGATTCAGTTTGTGAACAAGAGAGTGAATAGTTGTGTGCACCTGGACTGTGTGTATATATATGCAACAGTTAGCACTGACAGAGCCGTGTGCTGTAACATGACCTATTTTTACAGGGCAGGAAAAGAAAGAGTAAACTATGTTATCAGTCCGTTAAGTTCTAGGCCGGGCGACACCATTAACTTTGCAGTGGATGAACCTGTTAAAATTTCACCACAACTGCTTTGACAACACAACAGTGTGAAAAATCTGGATCGCAGCCAACTTGCAAAAAAAAAAAAGGTTTGTGCTTATTGATGGACTTTGCTCATATCTTATTTGCTTATGTACATGTTTTTTTCCCCCAGTGCTCTGCATATGTGTGCACACATAAAATGACTGCACATGCAGTACAAGTGAGCTTGCAGCAACACAGAGAAAATCTGATATCTAGGACTCAAAACCTAAGGGCATGTGTGAGGTCTTATGCAATTTAGACACAGAAATACTAGAGGTCACAACACTGGTTTATCAGAATTCCCCACAATAGAAGCACAAGAGCAAAGGATTGTGGGACACGGTCTTGTTTACCTTCCGTCTTCACACCCAGGCCAGCAGCTCTGCTCTACTGGCCCTGAGAAACACTGGCTATGCAAACTCTGTCCATCCCCTGCACACACACACACACACACACACACACACACACACACATGCTCATACACATGCACACACACATGCTCATACACACGGAGCAAGATAAGTCTTGTTTTTGTGCACTCCCAAAAAACTGAAACCTGAGAGCAGAGAGACAGTGCTCGCTGTGCGTACTCACCTTGCTTTTACGTGTCTTACACATTGGCTATGCCTTCCAAATACTATTTAAGTGCAAATCACTTTCACTCTCTATGAATCTCTCCCTTCTGCTTGCTGGTTCTATCTTTGACAGATTTCAAGCGATGCACGCCCCCCCGCCCCCAAATCTCTCTTTTGTGACCTTTCTGGATAAACAAAGACCCCAGCGTATGGTATAAGTGTGTGCAGCCAATGTGTTGTTTGTGTCTATGTACGTGCAAGCGTGTGTGCACACAAAACTTGCAGCTCTGCTGCAGAGGAAGGAAGTCACAAGATGATGGGGATTTCAAAACTGGGCTTCATATCTGCAGCTGTTGAGGAAGCCTGCGCATTGTATGTTTTCTTTTCTCCTTCCTCACCCAGTACTCCTTTTTGTTATGTTTCTGGCATTGTTTCAACTCTACTTAGACTGAAGCTTCACTAAGTCACAATTATTTTCTGCATTCACTGATTTGCAGTGGAAAGAACCATATGCATGATACATCTGTGTGTGATCAGCTTCATGAATAGCAGGCATGGCACAAGTTTCCAAACAGTCTTCGAGCAGTTGATATTCATCTGGTTAGAAATGCCTCATGCAATGTGATTGGCTGGGGAAGGCAGCGCCTCCTAATAGCCACAAAGGGAGTGGAGCAGAAAGAGAGAGTGCCAGAGGAGAGGAGGAGATTTAGTCGGGAGTGGAAACCCAACACCTTTTGACGACTGTAACTGACAAACTCCAGAGGATACAAAGTATATGGGCATGTTAGGGCAACAGCAAACTGTTGAACAGAAAAGCACAGACACTGCGAGAGAGAAAAGTATAGAAAATTTAAAAAAGCAAAAAAGTTAGAAAGAAAAATAAAAAGAAAGCAGGATGTCATCAAGGCCAGCTGCTCTGTGTATCAGTCTGATTTGCAGGAGAGGGGTTTAAGTGGAGCCAAACAGGAGAGACTTAACCCTTTAATCTCCACATACAGCATCCAAACTCTTTGGATCAACACAGGCTTAGACAAGAAACTTACCAGCAGCTTCAAACTTGTCAGGACTGCTGCTCTACTGCTCTTAACATGCTCCCAGATAGATAAAAGAGACAAATCTATACATTTGTTTTAATCTTAACTAGCTTAAAACTATCCCGAGGCGATGGAGATATTAGAAAACAAAAAACAAATGGAACAGAAAAGGAGAAGTTCTGTTAAACACCGGTTAATTATAGACAGCGGTCTATTTTGGGGACGCATGTTCATCTAGTCGGATTGACTGCCCCGGCCCCCCCCGGGGCATAACAGAATTTCCTAAAGCTCTTGCAAATTTCTCCGTGCTTTACACGCCGTCCAGCAGAGAGTTTGAGATGGGGGATTGAGAGTGGAAAAGTGGGGGTGGAGCTGCTCCGCATAGAAGCGCATGTGGTCAAGTATATGACACGACTGGCAAAGTGCAGGCTTCCCCCCCTCCCCACCAGCCGTGCGCTGACATATATATTACATCCCAGTCAAGCCTGGTTACAATCTGTTTGTTTAGTCTGATGAAGCAAAAAAAAATAAAAAATCTAAACAGCTCTGTGAACGTGGTGAGAATATTAATTATTCGGAAGCAAGTGATACTAACGTCCAATCTATCTGGTCATACTTTGAAGGCAGGCAGATGAGTGGGGGGAGGGCCAGGAGATTAGGGTCAGGGTTCACGCAAGCAGGGTGTTGAATCCATGTAATGTAACCTTTGCCTGTAAGCAGAAACCTTGTATGACAGGCAGGTCACAGAGCAGCAGTGCTATGCCCTTTCAGATGGGCACCCCCTTCAGCTCAAGCCATTCAGTAGTAATCAGAAACCTGTCTTTCTATCCATCTTCTTGTAGTCTTTCCAGTCAGCCCGATGGTTTAGTGGTCCCGCCCTTTTCTCCCACCACACACACACACACACACACACACACACACACTACCTCCTTTGCAGTTGGAGGCGATGGGTGCCCCTGTCCATTTTCCCCATGGGGTGGAGGTGGGTGCAAGGTGATGATGTCGTTGTCCTCTGGTGGCTTCCAGATGTACTGTTCCCCATTGCCCATGAACACTGCTTCCTGTTAGCAAAGTCAAATGAGGTGCTCAGACAAGTACTGCATTCATGATCCATGACTCCTTGTGCAAAAATAAATCTCACCACAGGTTCTAAAGTACTATATATATATATATATAGTAGCTTCATATATATATATATATATATATATATATATATATATATGTTTTATATTTTAGACAAAAAATATATATTATATCTATATTTAGAG
>VOQJ01002749.1:65021-78239 GCA_015052665.1 Apistogramma diplotaenia
CAGCCAGGTGCATATACACACTAACAGCTGATTTTAATTTTAAGTAGAGCAAAGGCAGGAGGCCATGTTTTTACTCAAGCACCTCTTCAAAGACACATGAAACACATCCCTCAGTGGAATCCCTCAGAGATGACCTTTTCAACCCTAAAATGATCAGTGTGCACACACACGTGCGCGCAGCGCTGTTCCATAATTGGCAAAAAATTTCATGCATTGGCCTAGAATGGGAAAATAGCTGAATCTGGCAGAGTACAGCTAAATATCAAATATAACTACTTTTCTCCATCCATCCATTCTCTTCTGCTTATCCTTTTTAGGGTTGTGGGGGGACTGGAGCCTCTTCCAGCTGCCATGAGGGCGAGAGGCAGGGTACACCTTGTGTCCAGACTCCAGAGGAATATCTGGCACTACATCAAAAATACGAATGTAATCAAATCTATTTTGTTGCTAATCTTTGACATATCCAAGACTCACCATCAATGTTCCATGCCCCTACTATTTATTATATAGAAAATATATGCAAGTATATGTAAAAAAATGCAATTATTTGACATTCAAAGGTTTAAAATCCTGTAAATGAGTGAATATTTGATCATATTGATCCGAGCTAAAGTTTATTAAATGATTTATGGGAAAACAAAAGCAGAAAAATAACACTGATGTACGATGATTTAATAGCAGTTTTTTGGTGTGAGTACAGATGTCCAGAGGGTGCAAAATTCATCAAGGGAGCATGAATGACATAAGAGTAAAACACAGTGGATTATTAAAATGTTGCTAAAAAGAAAAATTTCAGCACAAATTCATGCCACAAGCTGTAACACAGCCAAAATGATCCCCGAATACATTTTTAAAAAGTTTTTAAAAATGTACAAAAATACCGGAGAAAGGCATAAGGGTTAATGCACAAGAAAACCTGCGCATATGGGAAAGACACATAACTCTCTATCAGTGGCAGCCTATCTCGCTTGTGCTGGTGCCCTTATTTCCCCGAGGACAACTCCGGCAAGCCAATTGGAGCAGTTACACATGCCAACACTCTCATGCAGCCATTTAGCACACCCACCCAGTGGCTCTTTTCATCACCTTTGCAGTCAGTAGCTCTCACAAAGACACAGACTATCTGCACAAGGAGTAAATTGACAGAAACAAAGACACACAAAAGCAGACAAACTGTCTTATTTAGAATGATCGCATACAGACACAAACACACACTTCCCCCACTTTAATCTTCAGGGCAGGCAGAATCTATGAGTGATTTATTTTAAACCTTTCCCTGGGGTTTTTTTTACAGGATTGAGCCAGTACTGAACCTGATCACAGCACTCACTTTCTATGTCAGCAATTTATGAATCCACCCCCTTAGTCTGAATTTGCCTGGGTGCGCATGTGTGTTTGCAAGCAAGCTAATGAGTGGTAGAGAGAAGTGGGAAGCAAAGACATGGAGAGAGAGGGAGAGACACAGGAAGAACGAACTGGCACTGTGATGAGTGTGTACTGTAAGTTAGCATACTGTCTGTAGCACACACCCCCATGGTTTTGGGTGGTGAGTCACTCTCTGCACTTGCAAGCTTGCAACCAATCGTACATGCCTCGGTGTGAAACACAGTTTGCATGTTCTTGGGTGTGTTATTAAACCTCAAAGATGTGAAACATGAACCTCAAATGTTCTGCAAACGCTAAGTCCTGGGACAACAAAGTCGGAGCGTGACACACCCTCAACAGTCGCGCTACCGTCTCCCATTCACAGCCCCGTAGCTGCTAAGTACCATCCAGAAAACTGTGTCTAATTTCACTGGATACTGTATTTCCATTTGAAAGGGGGTTAGTGCCCATTGAGCGGTGTGTTATCGTGGCTGTACAGACAGAGACGGGCTCCCTCGCTCCTCCCAGCCTCAGACGGAGAAGCCATCGATTTGATTCAGTCTTAAAAGCCAGGTCAGCCTCAGCAATGGCAGCTTATGGAAAAACCATTACCCCAGGTGAATTCTGAAATGTTAACCTACTTGCATGTTTCCAATCACTCTCCCGCTTTATCTGACTGCCCTGCAACAACACCACAGATGGAGAATAGACAGGAGAGGGAGGTCTGTGGCTTGCTCGTCAATGGAAGTATGCATGCTCCTCACTAGGTGAGTCATGCTGCCTTTCTTTACACTCCTTGTCCAAGGCCACCTACCTTACACCTCCACTGTAGCACAGCAGCTGCCAAGTTACTACGCCTGCTCATCCATTACACTACTCACAGCCTCTGACACTGTAGAAAAGTCACAGATGACTAATTTTATCCAGCACAATTGCCTGCTGCTACACTGAAAATGATATGTGGGGTTTGAAGTTGAGACCCATATCAGTTAAGTTAGAATATCATTATCTTATGTCATTCGCCTGGGTGAGTGATGTTAAGAAGAGCAGTGCGACTGTGGTTGGACTTGCTGTCTATTGAGTCCCATCTGTTCACTATGGTTTTCAAACAGAGTTACCAAGCAAGGAGAAGAAGGGGTTTGTTAGTCATTTCAGCTCGGTTAATCTACCACCCATTAATTTTCTTGACAGTTTATCCAAGTTAGGGTCACAGGCCGGGCTTTTTCTCAGCCGTCACAAGGCAAAAGAAGGGGCACACCCTGTACAGGCTGCCAGTCAACCACATGACTTAATACATACACCCACCAGACACTTTATGAAGTACCCTTTACTAGTACCAGGTCAGATCCTCTTTTGCCTTCAGAACTGCCTATGAAAATGTTGATTAGGCATTTTGGCATGATAGCATCACACAGTTGCTGCAGATTTGCCAGCTGTTCATCCATGATGTGAATCTTTCACCACACCCCAAAGGATCTCTGATATATTCTTATGTTCAAGAATCCATTCATCCATCCATCCATCCATCCATCCATCCATCCATCCATCCATCCATCCATCCATCCATCCATCCATCCATGATTTGAACTTTGTGACATGGCACCATGCAGCCATCAGAAGATGGGCACATTGTGGTCATAAAGTGATGGACATACTCAGCAAAAATACTCAATTACAATGCTTAAGCTAGTACTACTACCAAGTATGCCAAGAACATTTTCCCATACATTTACACCACTGGCACCACCAGCCTGTACTGCTGATACAGGGCAGGATGAATCCATGCTTTCATGCTGTTCACAACAAATTCTGACCTTCCTTACTATATGAATGTCACAGCAGAAATCGAGACTCATCAGACCAAACAACATTTTTTTAAATCTTCTATTGTCCAGTTTTGATGAGCTGTTCGAACTGTAGCGTGAGCTTCCTGTTCTTAGCTGACAGGACTGATACCTAGTGTGGTCTTCTGCTGCGGTCCATCTGCTTCAAGATTGGTGCAACAGTTCAAAGCAGTGTGCCCATTCTCCTCTGACCTCTGACCTCAACAAGGGATTGCCTCCCAAAGAACTGCTGCTCTCTGGATAGTTTCTCCTTTTCAGACAATTCTCTGTAAAGCCTAGAGATGGTTGTGTGGGTGAATTCCAGCAGATCAGCAGTTTCTGAAATATTCAGACCAGGCTGTCAGGCACCAACAACCATGCCACGTTCAAGGTCACTTAAATTAACTTTCTTCCCTATTCTGATGCTCAGTTTAACATACCTAAATGCACTGAGTCACTGCCCCATGAGTGGCTGATTAGTGAGTGTATTTCACCGTTTTTAACCATTTATTTAACTAAACACAGTACAAACAACTAGATAAATGAGAGTCAAAATTATGAACCTCTATGGTAAAAAAAATATAGTACATAATGTATTAAACCTACTAGCTAAACTCTATATACTGTATGTAGACAAAAACTGAAATAAACAAATTATGTAAGCATCTATCAGTAGGAGACAGTAATGGCTGACATCACATGTACTGTATAGCTCTATGTGCACTGAATTTTTGAGGATGATGCAAAGGCACTAGTTGAAAGAAATTCAATAAAAATGTGCATTTTTACCATAAGCTCAGCATAAACAAACATCTTGATAATGAGCCAGACATTTTTGCTGTGGAATCAACTTGCTAATGGCCGCTGGCATAAAAAAAAGGCAGAACTGGAAACTGAATGTTTCTATCGTATATAAACAAACTCTCCAGAGAGTGATAACATTCAAAATCAGCTTAAATACAGATCCAACCAAATACTTCTTTGGATTAAATTAATGTACTGAACAGAGATGACTTTGGAAATACCAAATGTCACATTCAAGTCTAACATCCTGAGTTATCCAGTGCTTCATTTCATTAAATAAATAAATAAATAAATAAAAAAAACAAAACAAAGGAACAGACATTACAGCCCATTAATATTTTACAGGCATTAATGCTCACTATGGAGGATGCTATGAGTAGTGATAGGGACATTAAGTCTAAGTCTGTCATATGAAATGTGCTGTGCACTTGACTTCATTTCACTGAATGTCTGACCAGCTGTGTGGCCTTGCACGCTTGATGTCAGGGAGATGTATGTGTGTTCCAATGTAAATGGGGTTAATATACTGCAGGGGCACTGCTAATTGGGTTAGCAAAGATTCCATTACAGCTACTGCACTGACAGAGCCAGCTTGCTATTGATCAAATGGGTGAATGAAGGGGACAAACAGCAGGTGCTTTAATTAAACAAGTCCAAGCACATGAAAAAAAAAATAACAGACTGCATGCACACACAAATGTCTCTTTACACTGGCACTAACTGCACAAGCTTAGTTGAGAAATGGAGGGTAGTGGTACGTGGGTCACATCATACAAAAATGGTAGCAAATAGCTAAATAAATATGGATTTACGCATGTGTTTGCATGAAAACGTGTGCATGAGAGAGAAAAAGACAAACCACCTGGGACCTCAGCACTCTTTCATGTGGAGGTGAATACATAAATAATAAAATTAAATCATCAAAAACAGCCCAAAATAGTCCCAGCCCTACTCTCAGTAATATACACACTGTATTACATGTTCCACATTTTCCAGTGTTACGTTAGTCTGCTTCAGTGCTAAAATTAAATTATCTATATATTGGAATGTCAAAATAATTATGAGGTTTTGTTGGGGGGGTTTTTTTTGGGGGGGGGGGGTTGGCACTTGCACAAAAATTAAAATGACCTAAGGGCAGCGATAACAGGCTTTCTGATTAAAAATGTCATTCTACAATAAAATGTAAAAGAGCTATTGTCAGTAATGCCTTGTTTATCTTCAGGCTTTGATGTGCTGCTTGCTTCCATAGCTACTCATTATCTGATGGTAGCTAGGTGCAATCTGCAAAGTGTCGGGGGAGCACAGAACTAAATAAAGATATTTTCAAGGTTTTCAAACACCAAGAAATCTCAACCCCAATTGTGACACTTTACTTCCTCGCTTAGCACAGTCTGCTGCCTCCTTAAATAGCTCAGTGTTTCTCTGAAGCCAGGCACTTGACTTAACACCAAGATAGACAGATAGGGGTATGTGCAGCAAAAAAAAGAAAGGAAGAAAGCCACACCATCCCTGCTGCGACACGCACACAACCCCCGTGCAAGATCTCAAGATTGATTTCGTGTGATCCTGCTATGTACAATGTGATAAGTAGCTACATAAATTCTGGTTTCTTCGTTTTTGATTTGGAAAAATTACATACTTGTGACAGAGTCCTGGCCCTGTGACGAAACTTTTTTTTTTTTCATGCTTGAAAACCTGAACTGTACAACTAACCTCAAAGAGAAAGTGTAAGCAAATGACTCTGACACGAGCCCTGGCGTAAAGAGATCCCTCTGAATCCTGAAAGTTACGGAGTGCCGAAAACCGTTATTTAAACGGATTAGACCCCTCTTGTTTATGTTTTGATTGTGCTGTGAACTATTCTTTAAAGCCGAAGGCAGCCTCTGGAGTGGAGTTCAGATGATGTGATCTCTCTTTCCACAAGCCACTCTTATTAAGCAGCACCACTAAAAGCCTGAGGATTCTCTTACTAAACCAATCAATAAAGGATCTGTCTTGCTATGGTCCCCGGAGCCCTTGACTCCACCCTTCATTCTTCCTCTGCCTTTCACTGTCCCCCACACTCTCACTCATTCATGGTTAGCACAGAGGGAAGCTGATGCTACC
Organism: Apistogramma diplotaenia; assembly: GCA_015052665.1. NCBI lineage: Eukaryota > Metazoa > Chordata > Actinopteri > Cichliformes > Cichlidae > Apistogramma > Apistogramma diplotaenia. Next base: position 71,120 of record VOQJ01002749.1, read on the forward strand.
GTGCGTGCGTGCGTGCGTGCGTGTGCCAGATCTGGTACCCGATGTGCGGCTATTTCAAACCTCAAGAGGTGAAACAGGTGAAAACAGTCCTGTGAGGAAGAGCTGAGGCGCAAACCGCCTGTTAATGAATTAATAAACAGGGAAGTCAGCATGAATGCTCCACTGTCACCATGTTCTCAGAGTGCAGAGGCTGATCTTCCATCTGTAACACCTGTGTGACTGTCAGAGGAATCAATAAACAGCTACTGTTGCAAAGGTGAGCTCGCCCACCGGTGCACACTCTGCTCCCACTGTCTGTGTCTCTAACAGACACAGACTTTTATGCCAGTAAGACACCTCACATTCAAATTAAAGCCTCGAGTGTGAGCTGCCAATGAGAGCAAAACATATAAATACATGCATAGCACAGACAGATTGCTGGCATAATAACACTAAATTTAGTGCAACATTAATTAGGAAGGTATAACCACATTAGACCAAAATAAATTAAAGACGGTGTTTTACATGCGTGGAGTTATTTTAACTCCACACATGTTACAAACGTGTGTGGAGTTAAAGTTGCTGCTTCTAGCTCAGCACAAATCTGATCATGAAAAATGCTTACGCGACACTCTCCCTTTTCTTGAAGCCAGATTGGGATTGCATCTTCATATACAACAGTACAAAACACAAAGATGAGGCGCCCCAAAGAAGAGCATCCCGTCCTCGTTAATGAGATCAAGACGGTATGCTTAGTTTGTGCAGATTAAACTTTATTGTTGTTTAAACATTTAACCACCCATAGGAAGTCAGAAATTCTAACTTTAAGAATGAAAAACTCTCCTCCCTCTTTTATCAGCATAGATACAGAGGACTTGTTGTACTGTAGCTGTAAGGCTTTTATCAGTGTGGCCCTGAACATTCAGAGGAGCAACGCAGCAGACAGCCGAACACTGTCGGGAGTGCTGGGAAAGGTCGAGCCAAGTCAAATTTCCTTAGGCGAATGAAACTAAAAAGATTCACTTTTTTTTTTTTTTTACTTAAAATAGAAACTTTGCACACTACACACTTTGGGCCTACACAAATGTCACAAATGGCAACTCAATTCAGACACAATAAGCGGATGTTTAAGCTCTTTTGTTTATTTGTTTGTTTGTTTTTTACTGATTTTAGACAAACCAAAACAGCTAAAGACAATTTGCTTTAACAGATATGCTTTTTAAACTGCTGTAGCATATTAGTCCCAGTTTTGAGCCTCTCGTGTATCATTTTAGACACAGAGCTAAGCAAATCATTTTATAAATTATAAGAAAGAAAAAAAAACAGAGACGGTGTTTATCAGAGTTGTGAATTCTGTGAATTCACACAGTACGAACTGAACAAGGGGTTATGTTGCTTGCTTTCTTTCTTTTAAAGAATACATCTCCATGACTCAAGCACAAAGTGGGGCAAAGGTAGCGCTTACACATGGCACTTCAAAGAGCAAGGGCTTTGGTGATGATTAGAATTGGGACAAATTATGTAACCCAATACAGCAAATCACTTCCTTCCTTCTGATGCAGTTATCTTGTCTACAACAGTGCCAAATATTTTAATAATATATATATATATTTTTTGAACCATAAAGGGGCTCTAAGTGCATTCCCAAATTTGATTTTCTAGAATTATTACTTTATGACTTCTTGTGGTAGAGCTTACCAAATAAAACTGTGTAAATTGAATAAAAGATGACTGACTTAGGGTAAAGAAGAAACTCACAGGGGGCCGTTTGGCAGACAGCAGGAGAACGTGACTCAGAGAGCTAATTAATTAAATTGACACACTATTAAAAATCAGCATTAATGACATTATATACCCATTTAGCCATTTGTAAATAAAATAATTCCCACTTTTTTTTACTGTGGTTGGTATTTTTTTTCTTTTTTAGTTCCACAGAGAAAGCGACCTACTGCGATGTAACACCTTTCAAAGAATTGTATGGCTGCATTATTATTATTGTAGGTAATTTATCATATTTGTACTGTATCATGAGTTAACTTGTGGTTCCCACAATGGCAATTTGTGGGCCTTCATACATCCCTTAATGGATCACATGCAGCTAATGGATCATATCGCAGTGGCAACACTAAATATGAGTTAAAGGTAGAAGAAATATTCCCTCAAAGCACATTTTGACAGCTACACCTGCTGCTGAGACCTAGAGAGGTTTTCGACTTTCTGAAATCAGCTATTAATAGGTTTAATGTAAAACATTCCTGTGTCTCCAACAGTTTTCACTGCTTAAATAAACTGACATGTAAAAACAGCAGAGCAGTGTAAATTTTGATGACAAACTATTTTTGTCATAGTTCGTCAACAAACTATTTTCATCATGTAAATGAAACAATAACTAAATAAAAACGATCTAAAAGGACGACAACTAAGAAATAAACTGACACTTTGGTCATTTATTGAAAACAAGATGAAAATGCTTAACAGAACTGCTTTAATTTTGTGAAAGGGCGGGACAAGTTAGGAAAACATCCAATCAAATGCACATGTGCACAAATTAGATCTAAACCAGGCATGTCAAACTCGCAGGCCGCTTCTGGCCACGCCCCTTACTTCCGGCCGACAATTGCCATTAAAAAATGGTACAAATAGGCCCTTTAAGTTACTTTTCTGACATTCCTGCTCATTCCACTTTCTCCTCTTAACTGTAGGAGAAAGTGGAATGTCAAAAAAGTAACTTAAAGGGCCTATTTGTACCATATTTTTAACGCCAATTCTCGGCCGGAAGTAGGGGGCGTGACCGGAAGCGGCCCTCGAGTTTGACATGCCTGATCTAAACCCAGGAAGGCCGCACTAAGCTGTGAATATCCTCATGATGAACCTCAGTTATGTCCAGTGTCAACAGGGAGAAAGAGAAGAGCCGATGTATGGACACATTTCTCCACTGGCGTTGAGAAAAACAAGACGATGCGTAAACGGTGCGGCGTGGGATGACAATCTCCGGATTAAAGTGTGACAAATCTTAAATGATAAATGTAAGCAAGTCAGCCAGATCTCCATCAAAGGTCAGCATTTTAATGTCATGCAGGGTAAAGTGTTTTCCCCAGTTTAGTGTTTGTGTTTAGAGAAAATCGGCACACCATGGTGGGTTAGCCTTTACTAATCAGAGTCCTGAAGGAACACCGCCCTGTACCTTTGAGTGTCCTGCTGTGAAACGCTCGTATTATCTCAGTAAGGTGGTGTTAATGATCAGGTGTGTAATATGCAGGGCAGTGTGTACGGATCAGAGTCGGGAAACTAGCTGGCTAACTCCAGACATCTGCATTTGATGATCATGCTCCAAATGGCTCCTACACCCTAGAAGGTGCACCAAACAGATCAGGTAGTTTTACTTATAATTAATTAGTGCACATCATGACCATGAGTGTGAGCCTCTAGGAAACACTGACCTACAGATGTCTGCTGTGTTATGTGTCTGAAATAAGTAGTATGTATGTTATGTATTCATTCATTTACTGTTATCCTAAAACTTATTTGAATTACACAATTAAATATGCTTTCATACCAAAAAGTGATAAATGGAATTAATATAGAAAAAGCATTTACATTTTACACCTTTTATATTCAAGTCACTGATCGGCTGTAGATTTAGTTGACTATATTCTTATGATGATCAGTCGACTAAAACTAAAACTATTCAGATAACTAAATCATGACTTAAACAAAATTGCATTTTTGTCAGAAGTCTAAAATTAAAACTAAACCGAAATAGGCTGTCAAAATTAACATTGCTGCAGGGGACAATAATTTATTTCAGGTCTCGTTCAACAGAAGAGGAAGTGGCGCTTTACCTACATCCAAAAATGAAGGTAAAATGTTCAAAGTGAGCACATTGTTTTATGATGTAGGATTATAAGTGGATTACAAATTGACATAATGGGGAGTTAAAAGTATAACTATGTAAATCACTGCTTTTTCTTGACTTTATTTATTGTTTGCACTTGTTTTCAGGGACATTATGCTGTAGCGCTGCTGAGACATGAATCAATACTTAGTGTATGAATTACCGTGCTCAGACTCTAATCGCGAGCTTTTGCCACACTAAGCTTGAAATATATTTAGCGCACAGTGAGACAATGGACACAAAACTTTCAGCGGTCTTGACAATTAGTCAGGAGGATTCTGCATAATTGTGAGTTAATTGCATGAAGTGATGACTCAGGGGATGAGCTGTAGTAACCATTTCTGAGTTTTCCTTTTAATGGAATATATGCCAAAAAATGATGCAGGCCTTACTAAACTGTAAGTTTCATTATCTGGCTTAAATATTGTACAATGTATTAAACAGTATGTTTACTTTATTTATATATTTACAGTATATTTACTTTATCATTGTCATCAGTTTATCATTAGATGACAGAGAAATAAAAAAATGTCCTTTCTTTCTTTTTCCTTGGCCTCTGCAATGCCTTCTATTCCCTTATACAACAGAATTAATAATTTAGAGCATTTTATGCAGAGAGTAAGTTTTGGTGCCCTTTGGTAACAGATCCATGGCACTAATGCTGGGTGGCAGGCCAGTTTGAAGCCCTGCACTACAAGTCAAGGCTAGGGCACATCTGTCTGACTGACTGGCCAATCTACAGCCCCTCGGTCCCTGAGCTATTAGGCACGCAGCTGACATGCACGCATGTCTATGCACATGCACACTTTGAGGATTCATGGACCATTAATGCTGTGTTCTGTAAAGCTCCCATCACGTTTAACAAGCAAACCAAAAGCCATTGACAATGACTTACATTTTCAGAGCCCTCACCAGCTACATGCTGCCGAGGGTCTCTGTCAGAGAGATTATAATTGAAATACAAAAAAAATTTGAAGAATCCTGATGGGAAAACTCTGTAGGCAATACGTAGGCCCAAAAAGCAATCTGTCCACTTTGTAAAGTCTTTTCTGTTGTTGAATTGCTACAATCACAGTTTGTAACTGCTATGTACTTGTTTCATTAAACACTGCAGAGAGTGCAAAGCATTTTGAATCTGAATGAGTCAGTATTGCTGTACTTTGGATGAGACAGTTAACATGCTAACATTAGCTAGCTAACACTTGTCCATCAGTTGTTGGAGGATCGCTGTAATCAACATTCTAGACAAGTAGCGAAAAGGTAGAACATTTTAAAAAAGGTTAAATGGCATAAAATCTTAACAAGACCCATTTCATTATTCCAGAGGCAGTTTAATATGACCCTCCACTGACAACCAGAGCGGCTGTTGAGAAGAATGGACGGAGATATGGCAGGGTTATGTGACAGCAACTACCCAGCACACTGGCCAAAGAAAACTGGTAAAGCTAACTCTCAGGCAGCAAATATCAGCCCACTTTTGTCCTCTAATCTGGAATTTTGTAGGGATACACTGAATGAGCAGCCAGGAACCAGAACCGGCCAATTTTCAGCTTGTTTGGTCAGTCTCACATTTGTCTGATTAGGAGTCAGTCGATTGCACCCATGCTCAACACGCGCACAGTGGCGCAGGTCACCGGCATACTCACATTAGCAAGAACTTTCCATTAGCAGGTTCTTGTTAAAGTTCTTCACTGTGAATGAGGAAGACACACATTTCACCAAAGTAAACCGGAGAGGAACCAAAACCAACATGTTCGTAACGACAAACCAAAAAAATCACTTTTACCGAGCGGAACGTGTCTAATTTAAAGACGTTAACAAAGGGAAAGCAGCTAAAACTAAAGCTAGCCAGAGCTCAGAGTCAGCCCCAAGCCAGCTGCTGAGCCTCAGTATGAGCAGTGAAAGCAGTTCTGAGAATAAAAGATATGAGTAAAATATTGTATAGTAAAAACTGGACAAGAAAATTGCACGTGGTTCATCTCTAGAAAATGGGGATTTGTTTGTCCTTTCTTCTAAACAGTATCAGTCCTACTCAAAGACATCCCAGCATACCCTATTGATATATAATGTATATGCAACTGAATGGTAGCTTCTATGATAAAAAAAAAGGCATTTTTAAAAGAGAGCATGATACTGTGAGTGGGATTACGAGCATCTCTGCTAAAAGCTAAAATGTAGGCAGATATCTGTGTGGGAAAGACTATAACTGAAAGAGTATAACTGTTGTATAATTGTTTGCATGAATATTATGAGTCAGTATGATTGTGTGAGAAAAAAAATAACAGTGAATAGGCAGTTTATGTGTGCATTAGTGTGCAGAGCATTTATTCGAAAAAGGAGGTAATTTCTCTGAAGCTGTTGAACGTCTCACTTTCTGATTTGCTTGCAGCCTTTTGCCTACTTAGTGGCACTTCCACTTGTCTTTATGTTTCAGAGAGGATTTAAATTTAACCATAAAGCAACACAACTTAAATATTCTGCAAGTTCAAGTTGTTCACCAAGAACAATAGCAAGATTTATATGAGGATGATTTTCTATTGCAGTAGTCTTACAGTATCTCTTTTTTTTACGCATGCAAATGTACCCAATCTAAGCAGTTTTGCCTGCTTCATGTGTACCTGCTGGCTAGCAATTACATGAATTACATATGTGAATTACATAATTACATTTAGTGAGTTTAAGATTCTGCTTGTGTAAGAAAACAGGCTGATCTCAGCATGTAACGAAAAACACCTTGAATTCCTGAGCAAAGATATATGTGTAAGTGTGAATAATACTCCCTGCGTTACACACTGATTGCATGTGTATGAGTGGTCATATGTTTTGTAAGACCTCTGAATATTACACAGTTCAACATTACCTTTATGATATAATTTTTCTCATATAAAATTGGGCGTTACAGCAGAAGAAATACATTGGACAGCAAATAAAAATTAGGTGTGTTGTATGTAATTATGACAGAGTACTAAACACTATGATTGTGGGCATAATGCTTATCTGTGAAAGTATAGTTATGCTGTGTGTGAGAGCAGGTCTGATTTATGACCTAAGCAGCCACTCATAAATATTAGTCCTGAGGCACACGTCTGCATGTGTGTTTATGAAAGGGGGTGTAAATGTTTCATATGTCGAAGTGCAAGGAAAACGGAAAGAGAAGAGACACTGTGGTGCAGGTGTGCAACAGAACCAGAGAGACTGTTTTTTTTTTTTTTTTCATTTCTCTGAGATGAAGGGGGGAGGGGAGGA
>VOQJ01002752.1:13162-25728 GCA_015052665.1 Apistogramma diplotaenia
CCTAATAAGTATAACCCACTGAGAATACTGTAACTTTCTGTGATTAGCATCATTATGGTAAAAACTAAACAGAGAGACATCAATCATTCACGCATGTATTCACATGTATGGGCAATTTAGAATCACAAATTAATCTAACCCCACTAACTGCACGTCTTTGGACTGTAGAAGGAAACCAAAGTACCCAGAGGAAACCCACACAAGCATGCAATCGCCACACAAAGATCCTGGTGGTGGATTCAAACCCAGGACCTTCTTGTTGTGAGGTAATCCATGAGCCCCAAGATTCAAACTTGTCCAAGTTTCCATCCTAGTTCACATCATTCTAGCTACTGTGTTCACAAGACCTTCAAAAAACTTGACTTCTGACCTTTATCTTTATCCTAGATGACACTGTTCTTCAGTTACTGCATTCACAAAGTTGACAGTTGGCCTCCTGCGGATGAAGACACTGCCCCATCAGCCTTTATTAGGACGAGGGGCAAAAATGATCCTTACCTCAGGAGTTGTTAAGTTTAAGAATCTCGTTTTGCTATGTTGTTTCCAGTGGCTTCTTTTCTATGCACTATTGAGTCTTTTTGATGGAATGCAAAACACCTTTGACATTTTAAAAACCTCAAATGAAAACATACAAAATGTATGGATGATGTGTCCGTAACCTATGTTTTAACATTTCACTTACATTTTTTTCAATGTACTTTGTAAAGCTCTGATTTAATTGATGTTTTTTTTTTGCTCCTCTGGAAATGGCTGGAGAAGCTGTCAAGCACTGCAATCTCTGAAAAAAAGCCATTAATATTGTCTGCCCTACTTTAGAGTGGTATAAAAGAACAAAACCATGGCATTTTAGATGCTTCTGGGGCAACAACAGGTTTTCCTCATCAAAATGCAGTTAATGCATTCAGCAAGCATTTAGCCCTGTTTGTGTTTTTTATTCAAACATGGCCAAAGTATAATTTCACCTACATATTACCATTCCTTTGCTTTGTCTTCAAATCTCCCTCTCTGAATCAGCATTCTCTTGTCTGCCTGATCCTCATGACTGTCTCACACTGGTCCATTTGCATGCTGCCCCATTCTTTTCCTCAGCTCACACTCATCTCTGGTGACAGCACCCTATTGGCATTAATGAACCTACAGAATAGTGAAGCTATTTAAGACCAAATGTTCCCAGAAAATTTCTCCACACCATCTGCTGGTGTTCACGTGCAGTCAGGTGACCACAGAAATGAAAAAAAAAAAAAAGATGTATGCATAAATGACATCAAATGCCACTTTTTTGAAGCACGTTCCATTTTTTAATATATGTATTGATATATAACCTTGAGCAGAAACCATTGACTTTAATAATAATAAAAACATTTTGTCTTTTTAAAAAGATAGGCTTTTCCTGCTTGCATCTTAACTTTTTTTAAACACCAAAGTTTGTGATAAAAAGAAATTGCACCAGGAACATGAGTAAACATTAATATGTCCAAAAAAGGCAGCTGAGTCAAAAAACCCTGGCAAGCTGAGAAGAATCTAAGGTTTCTGTAAAATATAAACAAAATGATAGCAAACCTCTAAATATGGAGACTGGAGGGGATCTCAAACTCTCTTTATCTTTTCTTTCATTTTCTCTCCGTCTTTATCTCCACTGAAATTTGTTGCTTTGATCTCTGAACCTGTAAAATTCACATGCAGAGGCACTCTTGACAGTAAGAGAAGAGGCAAGTGTTGTGAGACAAAATGAGGGGGTGAGTGAAGGATTAGATATGCAGAACATAGATGTCAAGGGCAGAGGAGGCAGATACAGCTGGAGGCAGCTCATCTGAATATGTAGCTCTGGAACTGCTAAACTAAACATCCATGTTCCAAATGATGAAAGGATAGAGTAAACACCTGTAAATACATCAGAAACAATTCTCATATTCTCATTCATAGTACAGCATCAGTTGTAATCTATTGTATTTTGTTTCTAAAAAAAAAAGTTGAGCCTTAAAAGAACTCTAAAACACTTGGGTTAAATTTTAGAACTGTCTCAACTGTTGAGTGACTCAAAAATCATTACATTTAAAAAACACACACACAAGTAAACAAAAAAAACAACTTTAGTCATTAACTAGTGAACTAGCTCACGTGTCTGTTATCTCACTTTGTGGATGGCTTCTGACTTATGAGAGTTTGTGTTTATTACAGTAATGACATCTCTGTGCTTGATATGCTGTCACAGGGGGTTTAATCTTTGGTGGGTTGATGGCACGATTGTTGGGCAAAATTCCCACTCTATGTTGTTTTCAGCTAAATTCTTCTTTATTATCGTTCAGTTTTTTGCAGTGCACCTACGTAGGGAACTTTAATTTTTGTATTCGTAACTGTAAAGTTCTTCTTTAATGTGTTTTAGAGTTGGACACAGAATTTATACCATTTTGATGCCCTGCTAATCAAGGGTATGAAGAGTTTATACTATATATAAAGTTGTCACTAACAGTTATCTTAGTTGTTTTATACATTTAAGTCTTAAATATTCTACAAAATGTGATCAAAAAAGTTCCAGGAATGAGCCTAAAAAAACCAACCAAACAACAACAGAGTAACCGTCACCTTAAAAAAAAAGCTTTCCACCATTTAGCTACAATTAGAAATTCTGTCAATTAAAATTGGAATTGTTTATAAAGGGCCGTCCAGTCCAACATCCACCGGAAACAAGTTAAACTCATTGCAAGCAATGAAGACCAAGCTGTCGCTGTATCTGCACAGGAACTGAATGGCTTGTAACAATTGGCCAGACAACACATAGTCCTGAAGCACCTCCCCACTACAGTATACCCCAAGGGAAGTGGTCAAGTACCTTGATGGGAAAACTCAAATCAATGCTTGAATATCGTTGACAGAATAAAGTGCTGGTCCAACATTCTGTGATCAGCTTATTCCTTATGCCTTGATAGTTGGAGTACACCCTCCAGCCACCCTGCCTGAAGATGAGGACCACTGCCCCAGTCTGCCAATCCAGCGACAAAAGTGGGAGTCAAAGCTCTCTCAAACTGGGGCCTCTGCCAGATGTTCCCAGTTCACCCTACATTTAGGCAGATGTGGCAAATGGTTTGCACAGAAGTCATTCAGTGGATAAACTCAAACAAGAGTCAGAACATGTTTCCTGCTCAAAGGTACAGGGCCCCATGGGCTATGGCCCTTCCTTGAGCTCCCTCCCCAGCCCTGGCTTCCAGGGTAAGGCCTCGCTAACCCTATCCCAGGCAGGCTATCTGTTCTTCAGGTCTTCCTCTCATAAGGGCCATCTGAATCATTCTTTGTCTGGCTCTTCAACCAGGACCAAGTTGCCTTGGGAGACTCTATGAGGGGGCACACTGGGACACACAAACCCATCCACCACAGTGAGGTGGCGATTCACTCTTCTAAAACAATGGCCGTAGTCATTTTTCAATGAAAAGTTTATTTTTTGCCTATATAACCATATTTTCAATATTTGGTTCAGTTATCTGAAAAACCTGAAAAAAAATGGCACAGGCTGGTTATGGTGAACCTGGCATTTATTGAATTATGTGCTTCCATAGTTAAAATAAACAAATGTAGGAGACATCTTGTTGAAATTTGGAGGTTGAACAATGACAACATTTTTTATCTTTATTTTCTGTTTCAGTGCACCCTCCTTTATATAAAACAGCCAAGCAAACACTGTATCCAGACAGAATAGTGTACATTTTTCAAGAAAGATCAAATTTAAATGATAGATTTTGCCAGTTCATTTGGTTGGCTTTTGGCAGTAACTGATGCATACACTATAACCAGAAAATCCACTGAGAGCGGTGTGCCAGAAATTACCGGCATGATCACCACTGAGAAGCATCATTGCTTGCCTATTCTGCCATGTCTTCACATTGTTTCATATCCTTTTTTTCTTACTGCCAGCGGATTAAGTGATGCCTTATACCCCATGCCAAGGCCTTTCTACAAACAAACCACTGACACACAGAAAAGGCAATCAGGCAAATGCAGTTAGAATACAAAGGGAATGCATGTCTATAGACTGTGAAAAGACATTTTAAGAATCACAGTGCTTGTGAGAGTGATCCAGGGCATGAATATTCATTCAGTTTTCCTACACTGTGTGTTTCATTTGTTTTTCATATTATGTTTTGCAGACACAATGGAGAAACGCCATCTATCCCAGTGCTATCTTTATTGTCTTTTTCAGTGCAATTATATGCACATTTAAAAATATTTTCTAATCATTCTTTATCCAGGATTTTTTTCTTTTTTGGTTTTGTTAAAAAATAAATAAATGTGGGCAAGGCAAACGAACCACAAGTTTCTATCGCTGAGTGCCAATTACTAGCACAATGAATGGGGATGTGCTGTGGAACTCATGAGAACAGTCCTCTGAGGACTTCACAGAATCCCTTAGGTAACAAGTGCATAAAATAGATGCTCCATTATTGTCTCCATTTCTTACCAGAAATTCAGCATTGACAGTGTTGTAAAAGTCTCCATGTTGTCCACTCACACAGGCGCATGCAAACACACAATCACATATCATATCCATACACAATCTATCATCACAGGGGGTTATATATGTATGTATCACTATACAAACAGGCCCCCCACCAGCTAAGCAGAAAAGAGCTCAGCCTGGACTGCCCAAACTCAATAGGTGTCTTGTTGGATTTTGGTCCTTTCTTTAGAATGATAAAATCGCAAACCATAGTGAACCATCTACGGCTTTCTTTTCCAAAGGACACGCTTTTTACGTTTTAACTGTTGTGTCATCTGCAGGCAAGTATACAGTATGATGCAGTGAACCAAGAGGGAATAAAAGCAGATTCTGGAACAAAACTTGCCCAGCAGATCACAGAATATAACAAATATAACATTTAGATGGAAATGTATATCTAATAGCCAGAGGGCAGCACGAAGACCTTGGCACCACACTTGCTTTAAGGTTGTAGACAGTTACTGTCAGCTCAACAAAAATCCAGTGTCTGGTGAACTGACAGTGTGTGTCCTTGCTAAAGGCAAGAATACACCTTTGTGCAGCCAGCTTAAAAACTGAGTAGCCATTTGAGAGTTTTGACATATTTGGTTACAGTAAAATTAAACTACTTTCTACTTTTTTCTTAAAATTGTCATTAAGCATTACAGCAGATTACTTTAATTAGTTAAGTCGTTTCCATTTGGTGAATGACAAAGATCCAAATTTTGTGTAGGTGCAAACTCTGCAGCGATGTTATCACTGATATGATGAGTGATTTGTTTGCTACTCTGCGATAAGTTCTTGTTCCCAAATGAATTATGCTTCTGTTCATGAGTATTGAGCAAAGGTGCAATAGCACCCAGACAGCTTAGAATGCCCCACTTTACAAATGAAAGGACAGAAGAATTTTTAGTTTTGTCTTGTCTTACAAGCAGGCTGCACATGCATGGCCACACATACGGCAGTGTATTCAGATACATTTAATAGTACATTTGTACTTAATTCTTACCAATGACATCATCAGCATTTTAGATTGTTTTCAATAGAATAAATCCTTGTAGACAGAGAAAAGGATTAATAGATATTTCATAATTTGAAGGATGAACTGTTATACATTGGTCAAAGAGCAATAAAATAAAACACGTTTAATAAAATAGGTAAATGCCCTTCTCTAATTTGTGGTATAGTTTGTGTTATAAGTTGCAATGGCAACAAATTTTAGATTAATACACTGAATCGGGCGATATCTTTTGAGCTCAATCAAAGCTTATAAAATATTCCTTAAACCGAAAATCCACACACCATTCCCTTTGCATAATCAAAAGCATAATTTCTGTTCTAAGCAAGATTGTTATTGGGGTCTGTCAGTTTATTCAATCACATAAGCAATTTAAACAGACGCTTTCGATTTTCAGTTTTGCATCATGATTGTGAAAGTTTCTCAAATATGACAGATGGCGATGTTGTAATCACTTCCATAACTAAACTATGTGCAAGACAGTTTTTGTAAAAACACTATTTAATGTCAACTGTGTTCATATGAAATTTCAGAAATGTGGATCGTCTTGACAGCTAAAACTGCACTCAGCTTGGGTTCAGACCCTGTTAAACTAATTTCACACTAAAACAAGAAGTAAAGGCCACACATGCAGCTCAGCAACAATACAAAAATTTATTCTGAGAAGGAAAATAATAATCAGTCAGTTTAATGGGATACGGGGCAAAGAATTTCATTTGTACAAATGTAATGAATAAAAATAGATATAAAAAGATAATTTTCTCATAAAATTTAAAATATTAAAATTTTACCCATTCATTTATTTATTATGTCAATTAATAAATAAATTATTCAATTAATTAATTAAGTAAATAAGTCATCCATATCTCAAACATTGGGTCCATCCTATGGTGCATGGCTGTGTCCTACATGTACATCAAATTTTTAAATGTTTGGTGCAGTTAAATGCTTCAGCAGATATTTGTTGAACTACACAAAAAAACAAAACCCAGCAGAATGAAGAAGTCAGCGTCAAGATCAGAGCTGCAGAAAAGGATGATGAAGAAAGGGGTGCCTAAGAAGTACAACAAGCTGTCCATACTTGAGGCCTTAGAAACTGCCAAGCAAAGATTCACAGTCTTTGATTTTTCCTTGGTTTAACTCTTTGAGTGGATAGCAGAGAGAGAAAGAGAGAGAATTTTTTCTTCTTCTCTGGTGCACAATTAAAACGACATTTTTGTAATGATTCAACATAGTTGCTACATGTGGCTCCATTTATTCTTTTGCATGTCACATCTTGATTTTAATCCTTCTATGAACCTAGTCATTGGCCCAAACCCTGTTAACTATCCAGTTGGCCCTATCCTTTCCTGTACAGACTACATAATAATGTAATACATGTAATTCATACAAATGCTCCTAGATACTGGAGGTCTAGTTTTAGTTACAAATCAGTGTGAAATGCTTGTGCTTTCAACTCTTAACTGAGCATTATAGAGCACTTATTTGAGCTATTCGATGAATTGTTGCAGCCCTAGAATGGTGCAAACATTAGCCACCTCCTCTAGATGGATGACATCAAGCTGTATGCCAGGAGATAACCAGACATTGATCCACACCACTAGGATCTACAGAAATGCCATGTCAACGGAATGTCACTTGGACTGGAAAAGTGTAGTTGGATGATAACAAAGAGAGAGAAAGTAGTCAGAATTGAGGGGGCACTACCAGAAGATAACATTGAATACACTGAGGACAGCTGTAAGTATCTTGGAATCTCACAGGCAAGTGGGAACCATGATGAGGTCGCTAGGAAAGCTGCAACTGCCAAATACCTGCAGAGAGTAAGACAACTCCCGAGGAGTCAGCTGAATGGGAAGAACAATATCTGGGCAGTCAACACGTACACCCCACATCAGATACCCTGCTGGGATAATAAGCTGACCAAAGGAGAAAATAGAAGCACTGACATCAAAATAAGAAAGCTACCTGTCCAAATCAAGGACAGGTAATACCATGTAATACCAGCAGATAGAAGAAGTGGCAGATATTGATAAATCCTACCAATGGCTGGACAAAGCTGGACTGAAAGGCAGCACAGAGGCACTAATCTTGGCAGCACAGGAACAAGCTCAGTACAAGACAGAGAGGCTGGGGGTCTACCACACCAGGCAAAAAGCCCAGGTGCAGGCTGTGCAGAGATGCCCCTGAGACAATCCAGAACATAACAGCAGGGTGTGGGAATTGAACATCCAGTGTGTTCATACTGGGGTATTCTCAGATGAATAAAAGAATATAGCACATTCGCCCAGAAGATGCGTAAATTGAAGCATGGGTCAGATCGTTGTATCAGATGCACAGTACTCATTTTAAGGAGCACAGCTTTCTGTCAGTCTTTGTGGAAGCATTTCCCAGGGGACTCTTTGTTTTGGAGAAAAGAGACATACAAGGCCATTTATGTGCCAGCATCTTCATATATGCAGTTTCCACTATCTATGCAGTTGCTGTTTCTCTTGTCACTGAGGTATTATACATCAGAAGTCTGCTTATGTACTGCAGGTGTGCCATAATACTCAACAGATCTTCAGCGTCTTACATCAGGATTAGAAGTTGTTTTGATTAAGTGAGATTTAGGTAACTCAAGGGATAATAGTCTGCAGATGCCCTTTCCTTATTTTTTAAGATTAGAAGTTGCGTGACTTGGGAAACATTAAACATTTCCATAGTTTGACGGTCTTTTTCATCCTTTAGAGCTGAACTGTCTTAAATCTAATTTGCCATTTCCTACAGAAGTTTGATTGCTGCTTGATACAAGTTTCTCTTTCTATTAGTTTATTGTCATGTTGTAGGGAAGTATTTTTGACAGCAATTTAAACCCTGTTGATGCAGTTTCAACTAGGAATATTCCTCACAACTAATTTCTTAGTTGACTAAATGAGGAAAAAATTAGACTAAGTGACTAGTCTAAAACTAAGAAACACATCACGGACAATGTCAAAACACTAGGTAACAAATTTCCACTTTTCTCTTGTCTTTGGATTTAAACTATGTTGTTCTAGTTCTGTACTTGTAAACAATCTAATAAAAAAAATTTAAAAAAGAATTACTCCAAAACGGTGCTTTTGTGGTTTGGACAATGATTTTAAATATTTTTATTTTCCCAGAAAATGCCAGTTATTAGTGGCTTTCTTTAAGGTTTTAACTTTTTTTTAAAGCAGGCATCATTAAAATATGAGAAAAACAATAAACTGCGACTGAAAAGTTGGGGCACATCGTGCTGTTTTTATGACTGATGCCCTGACCTGCACCTGTGACATAACCTATTTAAACGGCCGATGCCCTTGCCAGCATTTATACTTTTGCAGTACATTCCTTGTGCCCCAGGACCACTTCCTGGTAGAACAACCATTTACTGGCACTGGGCATCAATTGATATCTTAGTAATTTGGTTAAACAACATTGTAATGTAAAGTTTCTGTGATCAAGTCTGTGCACAAAAAAATATCAGGCACAGTGATGTCCACATGGACCCTGATATTCACCATCTAATGATGAAATTTATGTCACTCCGACCTTAGCCTACTTGAGGACTCAATAACCACAGTTTGAATAATTACTTTATTCATAGTATGTGTTCAGTGTTCTATAGATTCTCTACTGAAGGAATATATTTCATACAAGCAACCAGTTGAGCCGTACCTTACTAATACCACAGAATTAAGTCCTGCTGTAAAGTTATAGTAGCTCAAATAGTTTTGCATGATGGGGAGTCCAGCTCTTTTCAAAGATTTGACTCTTTTTGGCTCAGGTCCCAAATGGCTGTTTATTTAGTATCACTTAGAGCCTTCTATTTTAGCCTAATTTAGCAATTATGAATGGTATTTGTGTTTGTAAGCCATTTTTGATCTAACATTTTCAGAAAAGTTTTTTTTTGGTTTTGTTTTGCATTTTTTCATTACATGCATCTATACCACAATACTTTCTCAGAGCTTCTACTCCCCTTTGCTTTTTTCACGTAATGGTATGATTCTAGACCGTCTTTGCCTGTAATAGTGTGCCCATCTAAATAAAGTCTGCCTGGATGGTCAGCAGAGCTGAGCAAGAGTAACTGATGACTCATTGTGAACAATGTGGCCACTAGAACACCTATTAAAAATCGGTTACATTTGTAGTGGATTTATCACCAAGAGAAAAAATAAATATTGAATACATAAAATTTATTTCACTTTGATCTGGTGTCAAAGAAAAGTGATTTGAACTTAGCCATCAGACTATGGAAACTGATGCCAGGGCTCTAATGTTGGAAATATGCATAAAGATGCCTTTTTGATTCCCAAAGTTGTCAGAATTACTTATTGCCAATTGATTATACATGTGACCCTTTTATCTCCAGTTAAGTTACCACAACTGGTTAATCTCTGACTCTCTTCCACAGTATGTCTTTTGTCTCTCTCTCTCTCCTCAGCTCCAACTGGTCATGGCAGATAGCTGCCCCTACCAGAGCCGGGTTCTGCTGGACGTTTCTTCCTGTTAAAAAGGAGTTTTTCCTTCCCACTGTCACCGAGTGCTCATAGGGGGTTGTTTTCACTATTAAGTTTTTTCTGTAATTATTGTAGGGTCTTTACCTTACTATAAAAAGTGCCTTGAGGCGACTATTTGTTGTGATTTGGCACTGTATAAATAAAATTGAATTAAATTCAACTGGTTGTAGTCTAATGTTATGCCTGCTCTCTGATAAATAGAATAGAACTTTATTGATCCCTTCCAGGAAATTGCTTTGTTACAGCAGTAGCAATTATTACTACAATATAAATACTATATACTTATACACAATATAATAAATAGTATGTGGCTGAGTATGATATACACAATCTAAGAGCTATATACACAACATAAATATACATACTATACACAACTGAGTTTTGATTAGTGGTTTGCATTAAAGAGTCTGATTGCTGCAGGCAGGAAGGACTTCCTGCTGCGTTCCGCTCTGCACCATTCTACACAAATAGTCTGATTACATTCTCTATTTATATGACAAATTATTCACTAATTGGACTAGTCTGACTATATTAGAGTCAATTCAAATAAAAAATCAGTAACACCAGCAAACAGCAAGTAACAGCAGCAAATACAGCAGTGCTTATTGAGAGAAAAGTTCAGGATATCCTAAAAAAACTCATGTCATATCAAATCAATCAATCAAACTTTATTTATAAAGCACTTTAAAAGAGCCATTGCAAATGCAAGTGCTGTACACAACATAAGTTAAAAAATACTGATACAAAAGACCCATCGATTACTTAGAAATAAATAAATACAAGCTATAATATGTTAAAACAGGGAGGAACAATAATTCACGCTAGGTTAAAAGACAAAGAGCATAAATTAGTTAAAGATGGGTTTTAAAAAAACGACAGTTTTGGTGATTGTCTAATGTGCACAGGCAATTGATTATATAGCTTAGAGGCAACAATGGAAAAACCTCTGTCCTCTCTAAGTTTCCGCTTAGATCTCTGTATATGTAATTGCACCTGATCAGATGACCTAAGATCTTGGGAAGGAGTATAAGGGTGAAGCAATTCACAAAGATAAGGTGGAGCCAGGTCATTTAAAGATTTAAAGACAAATACAAGAACCTTACAATGGATTCACACAAGAGCTACTGGGTTTGAGCACCAACACTTCTGTCTTTTTTTCATTAAAGTGTAGAAAGTTTAGGGCCATCCAAGCTTTAATGCCATCAAGACATACAAGAAGTGATTTAATTGAGAAGCCATCCTTCTGCTTTAATGGCACATAAATCTGGCTATCATCGGCATAGCAGTGAATAAAGATTTCATGTTTGCTGAGAATAGATCCCAATGGAAGCAGATAAAGTGCAAAGATCAAGGGACCCAAAATTGAGCCCTGTGGAACCCCACATAACAAGGGGGTGGAGGAGGAGTCAAAGCCGGCAAAGCTAACAGAAATAGTTCTGGGCTATTAGAGTATTGTGGTCAACTGTATCAAAAGCTGCACTTAAGTTGAGTAGAACAAGAATCACATAATCACCAAAATCAAAGGCCCTTAACAGTGCTGACTCTGTACTGTGGAGGGTTTAAAATCCAGATTGGAAAACCTCCTGAATATTATGGTTGTCCAAAAAAAGACTTCAACTGGATATAAACAATTTTCTCTAAAATTTTAGAAATAAAATATATTTTAGAGATGGGCCTACAGTTGGCAAGCACAGATTGATCGAGACCAGATTTCTTAATTAAAGGTTGAACAACAGAATGTTTAAAATCTATGGGGACAACACCAGAAGACAGACTACTATTAATGATAGCAAGGACTAATTGTCCTATACTAGGAAACACCTTTTTTTAAAAATCGAGGGGGAGTAGCATCACAGGGAGAACCTGAGGGCTTAAGAAACACTGCTTACATCCTTTCTGTAAATAGCCGCTGTGCCACCTCCTCTCATCAAAGTCCGAGGGGAGTTTGGACAGAGTGCTGGTCTCATCAGCACTCAACCATGTCTCAGTTACACCGAGGATATCCAAGTCACGGGAACTAAAAAAATCCCAGGGAATAAAAGTTTTGTTTACCAGTGATCTGGCATTTACCAGGCCAAATCTGGCAGGAACCAGAGCCGGATCCTGAACCTCAGCCAGACCACGATGCAGTGACCTCAGGTTCCAAAAATCCACCCTGCAAAGCCAGAGATGAGGCGTATAGGGGCAAAGGGGGCAAGGCAGCTCCTCCAGGCCAAGCACAGGTACCAGGCAGGCATCAATGGTATCCAGGAAACACCAGAACACAAAGGAGCGAGGATATATTCTGTACTTTCATAGGAAAACAATAGAGTGGTGCAGAAGAGAGATCTTCAGTTTTACTAGCCATCCCGCATGTCCACCATGGTGATGGTACTTCCGAGGGGCATAGCCGAAGCCGACACAGGCAGATCGGAACTTGTGACAGGAATGGAAGCGACCAGTGACGTGCAGTCAGGGGAGGCAGGTGAGGCCATGCCTCATCACGGAAATATAAAATTTTGTTTTTTTGAGTCAGTATACTGTAGTATTTTGCAAACGCATGGCAAAGAGGTAAAGGATA
>VOQJ01002753.1:8817-26865 GCA_015052665.1 Apistogramma diplotaenia
GGGGGAGGATGGTGTGGAGTAGAAAAAGTGGGGGGGGGGGAAAAAAGGGAACTTAAGCAGATAATGTTTACAGTCAGGGGGAAATCTCAGAGATAGCACAGGGAGAGGTTCACTCCTAAATCAGTGCTGCATTGAGGTCTCCTGGCCCATCCAGCCAAGTTTAGACCAGGCGAGGCCCTCAGTGTGCGCTCCACCCGACCCAATTATATCCAGTCTGAGGGGAAAGATAGCCCACTTTGATCTGCATCAGACCGCCAACCGTGCTCGGCCGACTGGTCTGGCACTTAATGCTGCTTTCCTCTAGACAGTTTTCCAGAACAGATGTGTTTGACGGCTGCTTAAAGAAGAAAAGAAAGAACTGTGTGTATGCACGCATGCTCGAAACGTCAGGTGAGCGGCATCGTGTAACTTTTGAGGCAAACTGAGGCCCCCTTTTGTTAAAAAGCAGGCAGGGCCTCGGTGAGGTTATCGGAAAGGACTGCGTTGGCGTGCAGATCAAAGCAGGAGGCAACGGAGAGCTGGGGGTAATTATTTTAATCACCCATTTAATTGCTGATTAGCGGTGCTATCATTCTTTTGTTTGATGAGCACCAGATACGCGGCTGATTTAAGCGCATCTGTTTGTGTTTGATGGGATCTTTTGTTTCCTTGCCTTCACTGTGGGACTTGCCAGAATCTCTGGGTGCACAGAGGATGAATGTGCTGCTGGTATTGTTATCCATCTTTAAAATGAATCCAGAATGCTAAGTCTGTCAATTAAACACTCACACTTTTCTGCATTTTATGAAGCACAGATTTGATTACAGCCCCAGAACTGCCAAACCTCGTCACCCAACAGTAAATGAAGCAAACAAATTCCCCATTTGGACCTTTTTAAACTTTTTGTTACAGTAGAACTTACAGGCTCTTTTAATTGTACTGTCCAGCTTTAACGAGTGCTGATGATACAGGGTAGAGCCCAGCTTAGCCCTTCCCCCGTAAACTCCTACGTCAGATGGCTGGTGCTGCACCATTCATATAAAACTAAGTGCCCACTCCTCGGCTCATTCTGTCCATTTTACTCTGGAGGAGGCCTGGAGTGCTCTTGACGGCTCTTTGTCATTGGTCGTATGAAAAAGGCTTGGAGGGTGGAGACCCAGTCAAAGAGAGGGAAATAGAGGACAGAACTTGGCCGCTCCACTTTTTCAGGACGTAAAAGTGGGACAATCTGTTCCTTGGATGATCTCCAATTCTACTTTCCGGGGACCGATACACTGAAAATATATCTATACACATGCACTGTCCTACATAGGGAGAGACTGAGAGGAAAAACAGAGGGAAGAAGAGAAAGAGGGAGAGACTGACAAAAAAGAAGCGTGAATATGAGCTCAACTGACTGCCCATAAGGTCTCTCCAGTTCAGTGTGCTGCCAGTGTAATTACGAATTTCTGTGGCCAAAAGACGAAGTGGAAAAAAAAAAAAAGCAAGATGCACAAAAGTAGAAGAAGAGGAGGCAAATGGAGATGGTTTCCGTCTTCTGTAAACCTCTCCATCCATCCATCCATTTTTACCCTCTAGGGGGCTAAGGAGGCGATACATCTCTGTCATCATTATCATGATTAATCAGCTCCAGATTCTTCATTACCACCTTTCATTACTGTCTTTGGACCCACATCCGACCCGAATTATGGAAGTATTCTTTTCATGGGGTCCAGTCATCAAGCTGCTGGACTGACCTCCCAAGGGCAGAGAGACTCACCAACTTTAAACATTCATGAAGATCATAGTTTAGAGGAAGGAGAGATTGTGCTGATTGAATATCTTGCTGGACTGATGGCTCAATTACATAATATACAGTACGTTTAGACGTTCTCAGCGTTGAAGTTTGCCTTAAAGGATGATCCCAGTTCCTCTGAAACTGGTGTGTCTGCTTTCAAAGTCACGCGTTCACATACCTGCCCTGGTGCAGCCCCGCCGGTGGTTTCCCACAGCTGAAAAGAGGAGCAGCCACAGATGTTAGGCCACAGCACCAAAAAACAGGGATTACCATTGGTGTGAGCACACGCCATCTTTGGATCATGCATAGTAGGGCAGCTAGCAGGTTTCCTGAAGCTTTCTTAAAAACGTGATTT
This sequence comes from Apistogramma diplotaenia, assembly GCA_015052665.1. Classification (NCBI taxonomy): domain Eukaryota; kingdom Metazoa; phylum Chordata; class Actinopteri; order Cichliformes; family Cichlidae; genus Apistogramma; species Apistogramma diplotaenia. The sequence goes on from VOQJ01002753.1 coordinate 10,929, forward strand.
TAAAAAATCCTTTTACAGTTTTGTTTTTAAATTGGACCATATGTAAAAGCAGCAGTAAGCAGATGGGAATACTTACCGACTGAGCAAACCGTTCATCTGTTTGGTTTGTTTATAGTGCTGTGCAATAGTCTTGAGCCACCTGTCATCTTTGTACTTTGCTTCCAATGAGTCGGACTTTCTTGTGATTCTTTAAGTGGTCTTGAGCAACGATTCTCCAGACTTTCTGAAGGTCTTTCAGAGTTTTTCTTTGCACATTGGCTGTTTGTTTGTTAAGCCAATTGACACTGACCTATGACTTATTCAGGCATTAAAAGGCACCCAACTCAGGGGATGAACCACAGTTGTTCACAAATTACAGACAGTTCAGCAAAGAATCCATTTTATATTGTGCCTTTAAGCACTTTGTTACTGTGTTGCAAAAACATCAGTTGTTTACATTTCTTAAGTTAAATCTATGAAAAATTGCGCCTTTTGACTGGCATAAAATTGTACTTTTGCACCATCGAGGTGCTTCTCAAAGCTCTGTTACCCCAAAAGTGTGACATTTCTTTGCACTTCAAGGTCAACAAACAGACTTCCATGCTCGTTTAAATTGTACATTTCCTGGTTTTGCCTTATATACTGTATTTCCATGTATGTTTGGCACATGTTTCAATAAATCTCTGCACCTATTTCCTGTTTTCCTAGCAAAATGATGAGGGGTGTCATGGTCCCTCTGTTCTCTTCTGTTCTCCCTCTCCCTCCTCTCTTTCTGATGAATGTCTTTTGTGTGAGTGAGTTAATGTTTGAGGGGTGGGTGGGTACTTTACAGCCTTTAGGCAGCAGAGTAGAACTTACACTTCTGAGAGCTCAAAGACTGTTTTTCTGGTTGAGCTACTGCGGGACAAGCCTTGAGGTGGACACGGGCTGTTTTAAATGCTTACCTCGATCTCTCTTATGTGGACTTTATTTCCAAATTCAAGAGTGTTTTTGACAAAGGTTCGAACCCTGACACGGCCGCCCACAGACTCTTCAATTTACAGCAAGGTCAGAGGAGTGTGGCAGATTTTGCTGTTGATTTTTTTTGGATATTTGCTGAAGAAAACAGGTGGGAGGAGATGGCCCTCCACTGAGAAGCCCAGACCTCCGTCTCCCCCAGCTCATCCAGAGGGACCCAAGGGTGTTCCCAGGTCAGCTGAGAGATATAATCTCTCCAGCATGTTGCCATGGAAGATGAGGCAGACCATCCTTGCTCTAAGCCTGCATCATTAGTTCTCTGACTTGATGAACCTGTTCCTGGAAATGGACCACCTAACTCTCTCTGTGGTCCTTAAAAACCCTGCCCCACACTGCTAAATTTGCATCACCACAAAAAAACATCCATTCCGCTTCTCCTGCTTATCCTGTGTCGTGGGTCACCGGAGACTATCCCAGCTCACATAGGGCAAGAGGCCGGGCACACCTGTACAGGTCGCCAGCCTGTCGCAGGGCCGACACAGAGAGACCGACAACCATTGGACCAATTAACCTGACCCCAGTAAGTGCATGTCTTTGGACTGTGGGAGGAAACCCACACAGACACGGGGAGAACATGCAGCTTGTTGTGCCACATAACCATGACCTCCACTGCAACTGGTCTCTCCCCATTCAAATCTTCACTGAGTTATCAGCCTCTGCCTTTTCCTTTATGTTTGAGCCCAACCTGTCGGAGTGTGGAAAAAAGTGTACGGCTGCTCCGACAAAGATGTTGGATCAGCTTCCCCAGCGGCTCATCTTACCCCACAGTCTCGCAAATTAAATCTAAATTATCTACTGAAATTACAAGCAAAACAAGTAACTGTGCAAAAAAAAAAAAGTCACATTGAAGAACAATTGAAGTAAGTGGCTGGAAAAAGACCTGCGAGTTTTGCACAAACGACTGTTCTGTCAGAGGGGTGAAATTCATTTCCTTATTACACCACTTTTCTCCCAAGAGGATAAAAAAAGTCAAGACAAGATGCGAGCTGATGGCCAGCAGAGAGACAGGAGAGCGAAACAGCTGGCAGAAGGAGACTGACTGCGCTATTGTTGCTGCAGGAGTGTAGGAGTTGAGTGACACGATGGAGAAGGCAACGACGCAAAGATGAGACAAGTTTGACATCCGTGACGGCTCAGAGGAGAGTTTTAGGACTTGTGATTAGAGTTTCCACACTTAGATTATTAATTCATTTTACATAATGCTCGTCTTTTCCCATTTTTAGCCGAGCAGTACTGTGTGTGTTTGGCTTTTGCTCTCATGTCTCTCCCAGCCTCGTTTTTCCCTCCCTCCCCATCCCGCCTCCCTTTTCGCTCCCAATCTGATTACTCTGCTTTATGCAAACTGCAGCTCTCTCCGGCGTTCCCTCTTGTGTATTCCCCTTTCGCTTTTACATCGCAATTACAAACATGTAGTTGACTCCTGCCCACTCTCAGCCTGTCCTGTCCTTATCTTGCGTAGTGCGGATTCAATGTTGTTGAATATTTGATGAGACTTTGTTCATAAATCAGCCTCCTCTCTTCCCTTGTGGTGTATTTGAATGATGGTGTTAATCTCTAAAAGCTTGCAAGTGTTAACATTTGTCAGCTTTTGATCAGAGAAGCCTAAAATGTCATGCAATGTGTAAATGACACATGACAGTGACCAGAGGTTATAAATAGCCTCTGAATGTGGATTTCAGGCCACTGATGATTCCGAAGCTGAGCCATTGATAGGCGCCGAGCCACTCTCTCCAAAGCACTTGTGGTTATTGCTTTTTGTGTTTATATATTTATCTCAGGTATCCAAGTAGTTACATTGTTTCCTCTAAAACCATACGTCAATTTTAGCCTCTTCCTTTTCGTTCCTGGTTTACTTGCTGTGACAGATCTTGGAATTGCACTGAAAGGGCCCACCCTGTCACTCTCCGAGAGTCTGTGGGAATTGACTCCGGTCACTCCTCTTCCCTCTGTGGTGCGCTTTTGCCCAGAAGTGCTCAACTAGCAGACTTTCTTTTGGCCAGAGAGATGTGAATAGAGCAGCTTTAGATCATTTTTCATGCATGCAGTCAGTCTTTCAACTGATGCAGATATGACACTTAAAATATGACTGTTTGGAAATGTGCATTAAATGATATTTATATTGCTCCACTGAATCAAACAATCATACTCCAGCAGTGCAAAGCTGCAGAGTCATTTTTTACTGTTATATGTATAAACCAATTTGTAAGAATCATATTTCCAAGTCAATCTCTCTCTCTTTGAATATTTTTAAAGGTCTAGGTATGCACAGTCATTTTAAACAGTGAGTTACTGAATTTAATCTGTGCTCAGCAGACACCAAACTTTGGGTTCTTCATGACAAAGTTCTTTACACAAACTAATATTTTTGTGGTTTATTAATTTATTTTCGCCTTTATGCCAAAATGCAAACGTATATATCACTATGGCGATTGCATTGTTTCAAAACAATATGGCTGTCTTAAACCTATAGACTGTATAGAAAAGATGGACAGGGGGCGCCAGTCTGACCATAAGGCTTTTGCAGAGGTCTGGGTTCAAATCTGCCCTGAAGCTGTTTATCACGTGTTTCTCACTCTGCTCGTCCTCCCAGCTCTCCTGCCTTCTCTCCACTGTTCTATGTAAATTAATGCCAAAAATCTCTCTATATAAAAAAACAACAGATGAACATAGCTTCCCGTTAGTCTGCGAGCTTCACCCACACCTCTAGCTTTGTCATCACCACCTTTGTTTACACATCATATGCATGAGGCTGATCTGACTGTGAATTAGTGGACTGCTCAGTCACAAACATGGTGTTTTTCGGGATGCTAAAAGAAGCCATCATTTACAGTAAGAGCTTTATGAAGAGTTCAGTGAGCGACGTTTAGAAAGAAAGCAGGTTTCCTTTTCCTGGAAGCTACAGTCATCTTTTACATGCCGTCTAATGCAGAATGATACACAGCGCCGGACTCGGTGTAAGCAGACGTCCAGCACTTGAAGGTTTTTCTTCATCTGCCTGTGACTGGACGTGCATGTGGTTGTCACAAAAATGTTCAAAACTATGCAGACACACCAACTGTCCAAAAATCTGAAATCACAGAGCAGCGTCCATGCTGCAGCGTTTTGAAAATGGGTTGTCCTGCTGTTGGCTAGCTTCCTCATCTCTGCATTATTATTTATGTCGATTGCAGGACACTGTAAGCTGAGCCAGACACCTGTTGATGTCCTTGGTCCCCGATAGAGGTTGATAAGTCAAAAGTCCTAGATCACTTAATGCCCCTTTAACCCTCATCAGCACGTTTTCTACATAATCTTTCAATAACCGAATTATCTGCATGTTGGTAATCTGTGATTGACAGACTTTAGATCTGTGTCCTGATTTGAGTTGTGCTCCATCTGTCCATCTGTGCATTCTGACACCCATCCATATCAGACTCAGAGCACCACACTGCAAATGAAGCAGTGGGAGATTCCCCGCATCACTCACCATCATTAAGGCGGCTGTTGGCAATGGTCCAGATCTGCATGATGGCAAAGCCCCTGTAGCCAGACTTCACCAGAGAAAAAAACCAGGACAAACATACGGAGGCACCAGAATGCCAAATCTGAAGCACGAAGAAGCAACGGAACAAGCTTAAAGCAAAAATCCACCCTGAGACACTTCCGTTAAAACAAAGCGTGGTGATCAAAGGGAAAGGCACCTATCGTAGACTTTGTCTGCATTCATGAAGAAAGAAAGGCCTTCTGAGGTTTCTTCCTGTTGAAATTGAGTTTCTCCTGCCATCTGCCAATTAGTGCTTTCTTCTATTCAAGTTGGCTTGAGGTGAAATGTCATATATCCAAAATATATACAGCTGAACTGAAAGTTCAGACCAGGAAACCCTTCAGCCACAATGCTTGTTTTATTTTAATGGCGGGGCATGCTTATTTCATTAAGCTGGAAAAGTAAATATAAATTTGGCACATTTTTAAAACTATGTCAACAATGGCAAATCCAGTCAGCACACTCAGATGTGGCTTCCCAGAAGCTGCTGATTCACTGATCTGTTTGCAATTCTTTGCTGTGTAAAACCCCAAACCCCCTTCAATCTGGCGCAGACGGATATTAAGACCAAATAACCCATTTTCTTAAAAAAAAAGGACTCATGGTCTGCTCAGTGAAGCTTAAACGCTGTCTGATGAGAATATGATGGATGTTGTGCAGAGTCATGCTTACAAAAATACACCAATTGTAATTTGTACAGTGCCGGCCTTCCCATTCTTCACATCCTGCAAATGAACCATGCAGGTCAGTGTTTACATCCTAGGGTGCTAAATACTGCACTAAAGGTTAGGGTTGTGTTTGAAACGTTCAGAAGTGAGAAAACTGTCTTCCTGTTGCCTAAACCTGTTGCATCATCTTGTGTGGAATTTGGAGATGCCGCCCGCTTTGTCAGAACAGCTGCATTTGATGCCTTTCGGACAGAAAACAGGCTCCAATGGATCACATTTAAAAATGGCACCTGAATCCCAGTGAACCAGGGTGGAATTTTCCTTTAAGAAGCTCACATTTAGCTGTTAGCCCTGGGCTGTGCCTCAGACATAGGTCTACGCCATTGTCACAAAGTAGCAATGATCTTGACCTCATGTGATGCCAGATCGCATCTCCAGCTCACTCTCTTCTGCACAGAACCTGTGATGCAGATTCACAGAGATTATATTTAGCCTGTCTTTCATCAGTCTGCTATTCCCAAATGCATTCCCAGTGGCTAAATGGAAAATGTGGACCAGCTCTGTGCTAATTCACACATGTGGACTTATTAGCATTGCCAGTGGCTAGATTTTCTATAACTGCACGTGTCTTTTTACATACTTGAATTACTCATTTTCCAGTATTACTAAGTTCACTCTCTCAATCAATGTGAAAAGAGTTAAATGACCAACATTTACTCCCTTTTCTGCCTTTTTCCTACAGCATGTTTCTAAGGATGAAGCCAGTCTCATGGGATAGCCATGTTTTGTCTCCATGACAGCTAGATCACTCAGTCCTCTCTGCAGTGACCCCCAGCACAACAAAGGATGCTGGGAAATAATGAGCACTTTTATCCCAGTCAGGATGACAAAGATGGGGAGGATGAGGAGGAGGAAGAGGAGCAGGGAAGAGAAAACAGAAAAGAAGAAGGTGAACGTGACATGGAGAATGGAAGACTAGAGTATCTGGAGGAGAAGGAGATGACGGGAGGACGACAATCGTGGGAAGGGAAAGGTGTCGAGGTGGTGAAGCCGGCAGCCATTGTGGTCGGGAGACAGAGAGTGGACCGCCCACTGAGACCGGGCAATCTGGGCAACCGTGGGGTCCCTTACATGTCCAATATAGCACCGGTACATCATCAAGCTGCCAATAAGCAGCAGCATGTCATGGCAGCAAAGAAACGAGCCCTCATGGAGCGCAGCATGACCACAGTGGCTCCACTGGAGGACACTTACCTGACCATGATGGTGTTCCGCATTGGAATTCCCGACATCAAACAAACAGTAGGTGCATCAAAGACACTGCACATAAAGTGTGTGTGAAATTCATAAAAGGCAGGCACTTACAGAGCCATCCCTGGAGCCTCCCGACTGATCATGTAAAAGCAAATAAAGTAGCTCAAGCTGAAAATTTGAAGAAAGCTGTCAAACTCGTTCCAAATCAAACAGTTTAAAAGTTTAGTTATCCCTGTAAAAAAAAAAAGTAAAGTCTCCCTCACACTGCACTGGAGGTCTTTCCAAATGAGGAAGTAGTTCAAGCCGAGTCTCACTGGTATTACTGCCTCAGAGACCGAGAGCTTTAATATGACAAACAGAATTTTAAAATAATATCTCAGGCTACTTGAACTACTGAGGCAGGTATTCATTTCATTCATGCGACCGTCTGATCTGTGTGCAACTACAGACAAAAAGCTCCAAAAAGATCCTTTATTATATTTGTGACAACTAAAAAAAAGGACATCAGAGATTCGATAAGCGCCGAACATCAGCTTTGTGCCACCACCAAATCAGTGCTTTTGATTTGTTTCCTTGTTTCCCCGTTTCTTTTATAAATCCAGCTGTTTTACATCCCTGAATTAAAACACTTTAAATAATTCCGGTGCAGCACTGACTCTACATCTGTTTCAAATTATTCCCCGAAAACACCACATGGCTACTTGATGCATGCAATTCTTTTATATTAGTGTAACAGTGTGCACAGCTGTACGGGCACATCTCTTATTTCAAAGCTTTTCCATTCCAGTTATCCGGCAGGCTCGGGGATGACTCCCAAAGGGAGATGGGACCTAACGGAGAGCTCGGCTTGTGCCGAGCACCCTGCGAGGGCAAACGCATTCAGTCAGCAATGCTGTGTAAGCATCTGCCTCAGGTCAGGTGGTCATAATTAGTTTCCAAAACTGAAGTTAGTCTCATTTCACACTTCGAGGCAGCGCTCGGTCTTACGGTGGCAGCAGGCGAGAATTGGCCAGCCCACACACACACACACACACACCACATCCAGGTGAGAATGGGCGCACCGCTGTAACCCCTCCCCCAGCTTCCTTTCTCCATTTTCAAGTCCCTGAACATGCCGACTGTTCTACATGTCAGCTAATCTGCCCTCAATACAACAGTAATTGCTAATTATTTAATAGGTTTTTAATGAGTTTTGGGAGAGCTGTGGAAGTGAGTGACTGTGGAAGGGAAGAAATATGTGGAAGGCGTCTCTGTTCTTAGGTTTCCATCAGCCACAGGCGGCATACTGAGCTCTGCACGTCACTGACAAAACCTCGGCAAACCTTGAAGCTGAAGTATTATAGAACTGAATTAAAAAGAGATAAAGAGAAGGGTGTGAATATTAGGAGCTACTTAGACCGAAGGAGGAAAAAACAGGCGATGAAGAGGAAAATGTGCTGTAATACCGCACGCTGAAGATGGGAATAATGAAAACTGCCAGAAACATCTCAGGGAAAATGCATTAAAAAAGAAAAGATGAGGAGAGAAGCAGCACCATTATGTACAGTATACATCACATTAGAGTTCACTCAGAGGGATTAGCCACTCGATCGCTCTTTCACACACACACCTTCATGCACACACCCACACACACAGAAGGAAAACCACTACACTGCACAAGAGCACTCCCATAAGAAGGCGCACACATACTTTATAGCTCACTTATATTCGTGCACATAAACGCACGCATGCTCATCCCTGTCATGTGGTTAACCTCCCAGGAACCACCAAGACATTGCTACGGCAACGGGTGCCTGCCTTCACTAATGAACTGGTTGCCATGCCAATAGAGTTGGCTACACTATCAAATAGTGCAACCTAGTGGGGGCTCGAGGGGGGACAGAAGGGACATGGAAGTGTGCTGAGCTGTGCAGTTTTACTTCGAGCGCTCTGAAACGGAACGATAGTATGGATGCGTACGTCTCTGACCCCTCAGCTCGCCTGTCCTCTCCAGCCCTCTGTCCTCCGGCTCCAGAACGATGTCTTTCCTGTGGAAGTGCACAAAAATGGAAGAATCTCATCACCCTCTTTAAATAATGGGAAAGTCATTTTTTCAGGTTTTTCAGAAAAGACAAATAGACTGAAAAAAAACAATGAAAACATGATGATTTAGACATTGTTAAAAAATGACTTGGACCATAATTTTAAGCTGTGACGATATGAGGAAATGAACAGTGCAACAATCACAGCGAAATCTTGTTAGTACATCGACACAGATGCATCCAAGGCCCTTTTTAATCGTAGCCTTTGTGTGTATCACACACAGACAAGCTTGCTCTTCCTCTCGTGGATAGTGGAGTAAACTGGACAGTGAGAGAATAACAAGATATTTATCCCTGTGTATGATTTTTACTTCTTTAGTAGGAGAGAATTTTTAAAATTATGTTGTAAACTGTTGCTCCAATTATGAGTCCATGCTATTAAAATGATGTTGAACAGATATTAACCAGGTGCACTGACCACGTGTGTGCACATATTGAAACACACAAATACTGATGCATTACTATGTGAAAAGTCTTCACGACGTGAGTCTCCAGTCCACCACATCCCAGAGGAGCTCTCTTGGATTGAGATCAGCTGGCTGCGGAGGCCATTTGAGTACAGTGATGTCACTGCCATATTTAAGAAACCACTTTGAGATGAGTTTTGTGACGTGGCGTCTTATCCTGCTGGAAGCAGCCATCAGAAGATCTGCAGCTTCTGAAATCCTCAGATCTAAGATACCAGTAGCTAATATGGTCAGGCTGTTATTGATGCTCAGAACAGGGGCACACTTCTACAGCATTAAAAACCGGATCATTTTTTAGCCATTTATTTCCACAGGTGTACTATTGACCTCTAACCCCGCCCTTGCCCTGTCCACTGTCTGACAGAGGTGTGTCCAGTTTGACCAGGACTGCACAGTATGGAACGCTAAGCAGCAGATCATCTGCTCCCTCAGTGAGTCCCTGTGGGATGTCTACAACTACGGCCTCTTCCAGCCAGCTGGAGAGGGAAGGGACGCCAAGTTCCTGGAGGAGGAGAGACCCCTGAGAGACTACTCACAGACCTTTGAGAAGGGGGTGCCTTACCTGGAGGTATGGCAGGGAAGAGTTTCCACAAACATTACAGAAGTTATGATCTAAGCGCACTTTTGATTACTCCACATTAGTGTTGTTTAGCTTCTTTATAGGTTTTGAGTAAGTTGAGTAAACAGCACTGATTAAAAAACAATCTCATGTGCATAAACATATGTTGCTTCTGAAGTGCAATTAAGTATCCTGCATCACAATTTGAAAACTTTGTTGTTCATAACTGAATAAAAAAAGGCTGTAATTGCAGACAACTCCAAATTTCGTTGTCTTTATTAGAATTCCCTGCTCCACACAGTAAGTGGACCGAGTAAATTAAACCCTTACAAAACTGGGTGGATTTAGATGCATTGTGTACATTATGTAACCTGCTAATTACATTGCATTTCCCGGCTTTTCGATAAGTGGGCTGCGAAATAGCATGAATCTGAGGTTTTCTGCTGTAATACAATTATCTCACAGTGCCCTCTGGTGGCTCAGCTCCTGCATGTGCTGCTGAGGCTGGGTGGGGTTGAGAGAGTATCCTGCATCCTGTTTGTCTTCAAACCACAGCATTTACTCACAAAGCTCCAGATGGGGTCATGCCTGTATATTGATGAGGCCTTGCGACTAAATGCACGGAACTGTGCACAGAAATCTAGCGAGATGCTGCAACTTATCTTTGCTGCAGCGTCTCTGTGTGTGAGGTGGAGCTCAGCTTATTAGCTCCTTATCGTCCTGTTAAAACAGAGGATGCTCAGGCATTAAGAACAAGACACATTAACACTCTGGGGCAAGCTGCTATTTCAGCACAAGAACATCTGTGGAAAACAATAGAAAATATTATAAAAATGCACAATTTATTCTGCTGCGAGAAACCAGTCGTGGAATAACACAGTGGGGTATGCAATGTGGCACTAATGTGCAGGCTGTCAGCTCCTGATATGTAAATTACTTTCTTGTATGAGCAATTAGTGTTGTCAGTGTGACTTTAAGAAAACTGTATTATTATTATTTTAAATGTCATTAATCTAACCTTATTCAAAAACCAGACATTATTAATCACTAATCTAGTTCAGCCGTTCCCTGGATCCTTTCTAAAGCTGTGTCATTGGTTTGCATGTAAATTATCCTAATAATAATAATATAAAATCAATCTTATTATATTTTGAGGCTAAAGATTTAATCATTTTTAGCTGTTTTCCTAAAATAAAACCAAATCTGACTAAATAGTATAAGGAAACCAATTATGGAGAAATTCCTGCCACTCTGAGTGGGAAACTGGATCTCTCGTTATCTCGTAATGATTTTGTTACATCAGCTGACCTGTGAAGTAAGATTGTCCTCACTTTCATGTGTGCTGTCTTTCCTGGTCCTCAGTTTAGGTACAAAACCAGAGTCTATAAGCAGACTAATCTGGATGAAAAGGCTCTCGCTAAACTCAGCACAAAGGTATTTCCTTTACTCGTGTTTTATGAACATTGCTGTTCATCGCTCTTTTCTGTTTGGCTGCATTCAGTGACATTTTTTTTCTACACTCAGGCCAGCCTGAAGAAATTTCTGGATTACATTCAGACCGGAGCAATAGACAAAGTAGCAAAAGTCCTCGATAAAGGTCTGGATCCAAATTTCCACGACCCTGACAGCGGAGGTGAGTTTCTAAACAAGGCAGTGTTTGCAGCCTCTCTCGCACTTTTATCTTATTTCATGAAGCTGAGAGCCCATGAGGCTGAACTGTGACTTTCACCTTCTCTGTGGGTAGAAACCCCGCTCACTGTGGCCATGCAGTCCGGCCTGTCGGTGGAGGGCATCAGGGTCCTGGTTCAGGGCGGCGCTCACTTGGACTTCAGAAGCAGAGATGGCATGACGGCCCTGCACAAGGCTGTTAGGGCCCACAATCACGCTGGGCTGCTGGTAAGAGCTGAACCGTTAACGTCACAGGCATGCAGAGTACACACACACTCAGGAAGGGCAGGTGGTGTGGACAAAATAAATGGAATCATTATTCTAATTAAAGGATAAAAGTAAACTAGGATAGATTCCCCATGGAAACCGCCTTTACCTTTGAAGATAATTAATTATCTCCACAACAGAGATGGGTCATATGATACTGGTGATAATCAGTTCTGAGTGGCTTTCAGTGGGCTCTGTGATTCCCACATCCACTGTTCCTTTTCTTTGATTAAACTAATTGCTGCCGGGGATTTGCCATTTTTGTAGTTCTGCGAGCTGCCTCAGCTGCAGGTTTAGTCACAGACAGCAGACAACACCACCCCCACCAAACACACACGCGCACATACATGCCACCCCCACAGCAAACATTACACTATGTGTGCTTATATAAGAAACCTAACTATCTGGTAACATTTTATATTTTTTAATATTTGATTCAATAACTGGACCGAATAATAAGCACAACATACCTGTTTTGTTCTGTTTAGTCCTTGTGATATTTTACTAATAAATAATACCTGTTCTTTGCCCTCCTTGCATTAACTTGTCCAGGCTGTCTTGTCCCTCGGAGCATCTCCAGACTACAAAGACCGCTGTGGCCTGACCCCGCTGTACCACACTGTGCTGACAGGGGGTGACACTTCCTGCTGCGAGACCTTGCTCTACTACAGGGCAAAGCTGGGCACGAGGGACGAGAACGGCTGGGATGAATCCCATCAGGTGATCTTAGATTTATAACCAACTACAAATACAAAGCTATGGATCTGTCCGCCTGTTTGTTGTTTCCCATGATTCATAGCTTCTCTCATTATGATCACGTCTGGTGTCTCCTTCATGTTAACTTAAGCAATGCACCAACACTTGCCTTATCTCTGTGGTCGATGTTGTGTACCATCACCTTCAGTTCTCTCACACCTCTCTCCTCCCAGCCTTCCTCACCCGTCTCTCCATTCTCTCTCCTTCCTCCCCTCCTTCTCTCTTTCCATAGCACTGGGATGAAGAGGAGTTTGGAATGGAAGAAATACATAAGGTACCCTCCATCCCTCCATCTCTTCATCCCTAACAGAAGCTGTGACTGTTGTGTAAATAAACCAGAGGGAATAAGGTGACCACGCTGTTTCCTTAAACCTCCTCAAATCCTGGTCATCTTGGGATGAGCTCAGTCTAGAAAGAGCATCTCTTTCTCCTGGTGTAGATATGGGTGCATTGCCTACATTATGTCTCTGTGACATTCTGGGAAATTTGTGTTTGCGCTGCGAGCCGGTTGTCATGGTATTTTATTTTGGTTTTGCCGTGCTGTCTGTTTTCTTTACTTTGTACGTATCTTGTGATATTTTAATCCCTGCAGAAAAATACGAGGGAACCTCTCAGCCTGCCGAAGGCTCCTTTCTGTCGTTTTAATGACTTTTGTTCCCTTTCTTTTCCACTGTGGTGCAATGTAATTTGCTCTCACCTCTTTTTTTTTCCTGCGAGAGGTCTCTCGGATCCGAATGTATGACATAACATTTCCCTTCAGTTTTCTTTGTATCTCTTTTGCAATGCCTTTCACTTTCTGCCCAATTCTCCTGCACCATCCTCTCTTTATCCCATTTGAAACCATCCTCTTCAGTTCAACTTGTGTCCTTCTATACTTAATAATACTGTGGATATTTCTATTATACTCTTGGCATTAAAAGGCTTGCCAGAATGGCTTTGCACAGCACTTGGAGCATCTGCTGTTTTATGGGGCAGACACCACTTCTCAGAATGCCTCAGGGAACACTGCGCTTCACATTTCCGCCCTGTACAACAAGGCAAGTATGGCAAAAAGATCCCATATTAAACTATTATTACTATAATTTTTAGTGTTGTTTCTTCGACAGACGTTAACCAATCCGTTTCCTCTCTGAATTCTCAGGAAAGCTGTGTCCGCGTCCTGCTGTACAGGGGGGCAAATAAGGAGGCAAAGAACAAGCACGGTCAGACTCCTTTTCAGGTAAATATTTTAACTAATAATAAAGACTTTTTGAAGACCTTGCTTTGCCTTTTTTTTTTATCATGTCTGCAAAGTGAAATGGCATTTGCAGAAGAACAATAATATTTCTGTTTGTTTCCTTTGTTTGCAGCTAGCTGTAATGTCTGGTCATTTTGAACTCGGGGAAATCATCAAAAACCACCAAGACTCCGACATAGGTGAGCTTCCCTGGTAACTGTCTCTTCTGCAGGGATTTTCAAGTGTCACTTCCCAGCACCTGACTGCCTAATACTTCCCCAAACTTCTAATTTGCCCTAACGATGTGCCTAATTTCTCCCTTCCCTTCACGCCAAACCTCTGTGTCTCGTCGCGTCTCCAGTGCCGTTTTTGGAATCACCAAAGTTTGTTCCAAAGCGAAAAGAGAGTTCCCACACACTGCCCCTCCCTTCGCTTCACTCCCACCCCCTACTGCGTGCCAATAGTGATAACACCATGACCCAGTCTGACCCTCTGGCCCTGCCGAACAAGGCCGCAACCAATCCCAACCCAGGACAGGTACTGATGAGCATTAGGTGGATGTGCATGTTCTGATCTTTTGTAATATTATGCTTGCCTGATGTCGCATTCCTTTTCTCAGTTTTCCGTGTTCTCTTCTATGTCTGAGGTTCTCTCTGGGGCTGGATGTGTTTTTTGCAGGGCCATCGCAGGGCCTCTATAGGCGTGAGAAGCTCCAGCAGCCCCAGAACTCGTACACGATCCCCCTCCAGAGGGAGAGGAGGCCAGAGCGATACGGAGGAGAGGCACAGGCAACCACGAGGCAGACAGGGGTAAAGAAGCCTGCTGGGATCTTAATCTGACTAGGTCCATTCAGGCCATCCAACAGTAGGAAGTCAGTCATCTCCAATTATCATTAGATGCATGCAATGACTATATTGTTTATAATTTCCACTTGCAAGAATGTCACTTTTTTATATGTGGAATAAATTTAAGTTTTTTGCAGAAACATTGTAAGCAACATTGTAAGATGCTAACAATCTTACAATATTAATGTGTACATATCTGCCACGGCCTGTCTGTTGGTTTGTGTGCTATGCTAACATATGCTAATTAGAACTGAAATTAAGGGCAGCTGCATCCCATTGGAAGCGATTGTGTTGTGTTGGAAATTCATCAGTATTGATCAGCATTATTAGTAGATGTGGCGATGACCTTAGATGTGCTTGATCGCCACAATCACTCATCTCCATTTAGTCTTAATCCAGCCAATAATAAATATATTCTTTGGTAATACAAAATGTATAGTACTTCATACATGTTTTGATATATTTTTTGAAACATAGTGATAGAAAGTTGCCAAAGCAGCGAGTCAAATATTAGAAAACCTACCTACTGTATTATTACCGTTGCACAGAATGAGAGCATGCAGCTGGTTGTGTTGTCATAAACTGTCAGAACTTTCTACAGTGCGCACCTGTCATACTAAATGCTAGACGCTGTTGTGTAAATACAGCAGCGCAGAATAAATTCTTACTGTTGGTATGACAGATTAGCATGACTCAGCTGTCTCTGATGTGGCCTGACAGGCTGTATGTTGTCTCATTTGTTTTTCCACAGTGTGCCATGCAGTCTCATCTCTTGATTTCCTAATAAACTCTCTGTGCTTCTCCCCCATTGCAGCGCGACCTCGGCGGGCAGCGGCGGGGGTCAGATGAAACGTATGTACAGCGCCGTTCCAGGACGGGTGTACGTGGCCACCCGTGCCCACTCCGCCAGTGGAGACCGAGAGCTCTCGCTGAGCAAAGGGGACAGAGTTAAAGGTGAGAAAAGCCCCAAATTTTCACACGCTGAACAAGTTAAACTCTTCTGATTGGCTCATAGCATGGGATTCATGTTATTGTTTAATGGTGCAATATTTGAGAAAGAAATTCTCATCTACAGATCATTCGGGGTAATGCTGAGATATTTCTAGCTGTACTGCTGCAGTACAGTTTAATGAGAAACAACATTAACATCAATTGTGTGGAGGAGATGCACATGAGAGAAAAGAGGTTTGCAAAAAAAAAGTGAAAGAGAAGAGGCCCATCCAAAAAACACATGTTCCCAGTTACTGTTAATGGATTCTATGATTCTGTGATAAAAAAAATAGCTAAATGAAAAGATGAAGGGATGTGTAAGGATGCCTTTCCTGCACAGTTCTATATATATTTGTATGTCTATCTATCCTTCTATGTGCTTCAGTATTAAGTGTAGGAGAGGGGGGATACTGGGAAGGAACAGTGAAAGGACGCACTGGCTGGTTTCCGTCCGACTGTGTGCAAGAGGTAGCAGCTCCCAGCAAAGACAATCGACCAGGTGAGATAAGACTCATTTGGAGTTTTGCGGAGACGGATGCTGTAGCTAACATGCTATATTTTATAATTATATTTATTTATATTAGGGCTGCCAAAAGTAACGTGATAATAATGCATTAAAGCAAATTACTTTTAACAAAAATGTATAT
>VOQJ01002753.1:29330-48014 GCA_015052665.1 Apistogramma diplotaenia
TTCAGCTGCGCTTGAGTTCCAAATGGAAACAGCAGCCACTGGGGTTATATTACCTATGCTAAGTTGGTTATGCGTAATTGCGGAGCTGTGGTGAAGTGGTGCTCAATTAAGAGCAAGGTGATCCGGAGCATGTTCTGTCACTGCAGCTGGGCATTTGGGAGAATGTCAATTACTATTTCAGAGGGAGATGGAGAGAGGAAGAGTGTTTGTTACAGCGTGTGTGGTGACGACAGCTCGGTTTTCGAGGAGAGGAGGGAGCGAGAGCAAAGTTGGCAAATGTGCGTAAGATCGAATCCAGGGTGGGAATCAGCTGTTAGCATATCTGTGATTTACCAGTTAGTGGATGTGGAAAAAGCAAGCGCCGTCTCTCCTGCGTTGCCTCACATTTATACCCATCCCCCGCATCCCCCTCCCCGCAAACTGAGCTCTCCGTCTCCCCCTATTTTGAAATCGAGCCCTCTTCTCGTCATCCACCAATACACACACACACATACAATAGTCGCTGGTACTCTTCCTCTCTCCCCATCTTTCTTACACATTGTCTTTCTCTTGTCTGAAGTGCACAGGGTGCAGAGCATCACACTCTCTCTTCTCATCCCCCACCTCTCTCGCTGTCTCTCTCTCCTCGACTCTCGCGGCTCTCTCCGGCTGAGCTCTCGCTGGAAGACCGGGAGGAGGAGGAGGAGGGAGGGAGGGAGGGAGGAGGTGGTGGTGGTGGAGAGCGAGCAAGCGAGAGAGAGAGGAGGGGGGGACATGGCAATGGGGGGTTGCGGAGAGAGAGATTTCTCTCTCTCCCTCTCTTCTTCGTGGCCGTCACTGGGCCCCAGAAACAGGAGCGTGTGGTTCATTTACAGGTAGCGGCTGTTTCCTCATTCATTGGCTGGCTATGGATGTGAGGAGAGGACAATGGAGAGAGGGGAGAGGTAGATGATGCTATTGAGAGGCCGTGCCTTTTCAAAGACAGACTAATAAGCTATGTATTCTGTGCGTGTGTGTCTTTGAGTGTCCGTGTGCGAATGCGTGCGTGTGTCTTATATCTGTGTTCTTCCTATGCATGTGTATGTCTGTGGTACGGAAGTGGCGATTGAATGGAGACTATGCAGCATGTTTATTTCTGTGTCTTCCTCCCGTGCGTTTTTGAACACTGTGTATGTGTGTGTGTCGGTGTGTGTGTGTGTGAGTGTTAGTGTATGAAAGAGAGCACATATTGATGCATTTCAGTCAGACAGTGTGGGTGTATTTCATTCTCTTTGAGTCATGATTTCTGTTAGCAGATATTTTTAATTCACCAGGACTTCCCATATATTTCTGTTCCTTTAAAAATGCCATTGTCACATCGCATATCATTTTTCATGTATTTCACTGTATCGTTAGAGATGTGTGGTATTTTTACTGTACGGGGAAAGTCAGTAAATAGAGTGCCTTTTCTCTTTTTTTCCCTCTAATATGGGAAAACTGGTCGTTTCTCTGCACGTTTGTGCGTGTGCATGCGTTCGTCTTGATGTGAGAGTGCATGCGGCTCCACTGAATCAAATGTATGTGGTTTTCACATATAAGTGTGCATGCCATAATGCTCGCAGTGGGAGTGTCTCTCCTGCACATTTATCTGTGTGCTTTTCATCTGTCTGCCATGTCTGCATCCACAGTGTGTGTGACTAACATCTGTCAAGTGCTTCACTTGTGATGTGTGGGTAATGTCCCCACATAGGCTGCCTATTTGCATGTACATTCAGCAGGTGAATGGTTAAAAAGCTCCCTTTTTTCTCAGTGATTGTGGATAGAAGAGAGGATGACTCAGGAGGGTACATAATAACTCTAGTCTCTAGCAGGCTTACAGCTTTATTCCAGCCAGTTCACTGAGTGTGTGCCCTGCTAATTAACCAGGGACATTTGTGCTTTTTATGGTCCTGCTTGGCTGGGCCATGCTGGACTCTGTAGCAGCAGACGAGTCACACGGCCTTACATATGTAAAGGGAATCAGGTGTGTTACTGTAAGCCAGCAATGCATATTAGAAACCCCCAAAAGACCAACAGTGCACCCCCCCTCCTCCCCCCATTAAACAAGTAGATGGATGAAGAGCCCGATGGATCTGTCCACCCACTCTGTGTTACTTTGATCCTCAGAGAGGGAAAGCATGATGGAGGACAGGGTGAGAGAAAAAGGAATGAGGTGTGAGGAGCAGATGGCTGGAAGGCGGCTGAGCGTTGGCGAAACAGTAACATTGATGGAGAACACACAAGGGATGGACCTCAGTAGGGGAAACTAGCGATCGTCTGTTCAGTGCTAAAGTTGCAGCTTCATGTCAAGTCTGGATTCTCGGTCCCATCGGCGGTTCTGCAGGCAAACGTTCTCATTTGCGGGTTATAAACATCAGAACCAAGTGCCGAGATCTTGGGTCTGCGTGCTAAGCGCTGGCGTGGAATATAACACTTTGGTGTTATAGTTGCTCTAATACCAGACAGCATTTTAAGTGGTTGAGGCACAGTGACAAGGTCTTTTACCAGACATAAAAAAACTCGACTGCTGACAAAAAAACTTAGAAATGAAATGTTAAAAAAAATAAAAATTCTAGGTCCCTTGTGAAGTCTGAGTTATTGTGCAACCTTGCAGCCAGCCATGTCTGACAAATTTAATTCAAGTACAAAAAAATTCTTCCTATATTCACTGCTTATCATGAAATAAACACAATTTATTTTAATGTCCCATTGACTAAGACAACTTATTTCCTGTCCTTGAGCCTACCCAGAGCGATTTTCGTGCATGTTTTGGCAGTCAAGCTATCACTAGAAGTAAGGACAATTCTTCAGTCAGGCTGCACTTCCTGTTCTCTCCCAGTTCTGCCTTTTTTATTCCCAGAAATTAAATCCTTTGATTGGATACTCGTTTTCATCCATTTGAGTTAACTTGAGCAGCACAAAGTAACGCAAAAATGAGCCGCCTGCGAAAGAAATATCTGGAATTCCTGTTTAATCATGCAACTGTGTTCAAGCCCCGGGCTCTCTAACAGGGGCAGGGTGAACTGACATTGTTAGAAAGTCAAGTCCAGAAATGACTCATGAGATGTGGCTGTGTGTGGCAGTCCATTTAACCGGCCCCATATTAGAGAAAGTGTTGTAAAGCAGCCTGGCCAAAACATCCCAGACATGGTAATAGAATAATGAAGCAGCTTGCTGAGCCACTACTCAAGCCGTCTCATAATAAGATTTCATCACCAAAGCCTGTGATCGATGTTTCTGTCCTCTCGGGCTGTAGCCTTTGAGCGAGAGGAGCTGTTTGTGGGAGGAGATTAGAGGCCTGTCTGACTTCTTGTACATAATTTGAAGTGTCATGTATGACCGGTAGTGGTGCGCAGGAGTCGGTGAAGCAGTATCCTTGCAAATGCTGCCAGAGGCGGTGAAAGCTAATGCAGCGATTTGGGTGCATTTGGAAGTTTCCATTATCAGTGGATGTGCACATTTTTCTAATGTGCTGTTCCCCCTGGCCCAGTGCTTGTCAGCTCAAGCTGGATTACTCCATAGTATGGAATGTCATTGCATACACAATTCCTCCCATTGTGATACTAACTGTACCCCCGCCATCAACCCCTTTGTGCACTAGAGCTTTTTGCATGACGTCCTCAAGCCCGAGTATCTTTTGCTGCCAGTGTGATTTCAGAATGTGATGCAGTGTAGCTGTTTCCCACATTTAGAAGATGCCTTAATTGCATGGCTGTACTGTAGCACTTCTTTTACTATACGAGTCACATCTTCATCGCCAACTCTCTTCATTGCATTTACATCTTGTGACTACAGTGACTACATTATTAAGGAGAAGACTGTGCTCCTACAGAAGAAAGACAATGAGGGCTTTGGGTTTGTGCTCAGGGGAGCCAAAGGTGAGCGTCTTTTCCAAAGTTCATCACAAGGATTTCTGAGTCTCGTTAGCTGTTTATCCACCATTTGAATCATCAAACCCATGTTATTGTCGTCTGGGTCCTCGCACGGCGATCCCTTTTTTTTATTTATCGTCTACAGCTCAGACTCCCATAGAGGAGT
Organism: Apistogramma diplotaenia; assembly: GCA_015052665.1. Taxonomy (NCBI): domain Eukaryota; kingdom Metazoa; phylum Chordata; class Actinopteri; order Cichliformes; family Cichlidae; genus Apistogramma; species Apistogramma diplotaenia. The sequence goes on from VOQJ01002753.1 coordinate 33,366, forward strand.
TCACTCCAACGCCAGCATTCCCCGCGCTGCAGTACCTGGAGTCTGTTGATGAGGGGGGCGTGGCGTGGAGAGCGGGCCTGAGGATGGGGGATTTCCTCATCGAGGTAACCGGTACTTTCTGTTTAAGACCTGTGAAGAAAGAACTGCTGTGTGAAACAGAAACCGGGGTTCATATGTTGATGTAATATTACACAACAAGCTGCAGGAAACACATTACAATTGTCTTGTTGTTGTTTTTTATTGCTAATGCTTTCTTCGCTGTCTAGTCACTGAATTCAACAAGTGTAAATGTGTTCCTTTGAGACTAACAAAGTTTAGCAAAAATAGAAAATTAAGAAGTCAGAGACTAAGCAGGGTGAATACATGCAGGAGGCATCTTAAAACAACCTATTAGTTTCAAAAAGCACATAATATTTTAGCTTTAGATCCATTTCTGTTCTATTTAATCATGCATAAATTTTTATATTCATATGTATATCATTTGCATGTTTTGCAGTTTAGTTATGGTCATTTGGTTGGGGGCTGCTGTGCTCATGGTTTCTGTTCCTCATCAGCGAAGCACGAGCAGCATCTCTCTAGACTTTAAAAAGTTCCTATACGCTCCCTTGAGACCCCAGCACTGAAAATGGTGATTGTCAACCCTTTGTTAAAGCTGACAGAAGCTGCTCATTGCTATTCAACCTAATATGAGTCACTTATATAGCTGCCCAAGCTTTTGTAAGTGTAATTAAGTTGCAGCTTGACTTCCTGGTGCACCTGTCCAGAGCCCAGTTACATTTTAAAATGCACAAGAAAAGCCAAATTTGCCAAAGAGAACCAGTGGATATGAGTAGAAACTCACTGAAATGTGCACTGAAGAGTATGTCTAGTTTTGCGTTTACCAAATCTGTCCCCGTCTGTCAGGTGAACGGCCAGAATGTGGTGAAGGTCGGCCATCGACAGGTTGTCAATATGATCCGGCAGGGCGGCAACAGTCTCATGGTGAAAGTTGTGATGGTTGCTCGAAATCCTGAACTGGAGGACACGGTTCGAAAGCGAGGTAAGGGTCAAGCTTTCCCCCCGTATGCCATTTACATTCTGTGTTTACCATGTGATGATTAAGCTGATTGCGTGTTTACTTTAACCGAAAAGCCTGTTGCGATGCGTTGTATACAAGAATTCTAAACATTAAATCTGCATTTGGCTGGCTTCCCTTGGCAGCCCCGCAGCAGACAAAAAGACTGACTCCTCCTGCTATTGCCCTGCGCTCCAAGTCAATGACATCAGAGCTGGAAGACATGGGTAAGATGAGAGATGGGAGAAAGTGCAAAAGCATGAGTTCTGGGGGGCACGTTGAAAAGGAATCTTCTGGGTGGGTTAGCAGCCTTTCTGCAGGAGGATGGTATAGTACTGTGGTAGTATTAGGGAAACACAGCATTAAATATTAACCAAGTTGATGCAGAAAGCCAAGAAAATTATCTGGAGTGGTGCATTTTTTTTTCACCAGCAATAGCTTGATGGGAAGCAGTCTTTTGATTCATTTGCACTTGTGTTACCCATGATGAAGAAAGGTGGCAATTAAGCAGTGAGGTTAAGAGACATAAAAGCAACTGCATTTTCTAAAAAAAATCCATTTAAAATGTCATTTGTCATAAACAGCTCTGTTTTTTTTATCTTTCTGATTCAAATGTGCTGCATGCAGTGGACAAAGGTGGGAGAATCACAGATTTGTGTGCTCTCATGATCATTTCTGTCCCCATCACCATCCCTATCATCACACCAGCATTCACACCATCACATGTGTCTGAGTATGTATTTCATCTCTTTATCTGCTTTAAACACTGCGCAGAAGTTCTAGTCACACCTAATTTCTGTTTCTCCAATTACGTGCGCAACAGCTGCCTCTCCGTGGAAAAAGAAAGCAGGTGACTATCAAATTTATCATCACCCCTATCAGTCTCTGAGCTTTAATTAAAAATCAGCAGTTTTGATGTCCCTTTTCTTTTTGCTTATTTTTTTCAGAATTCGAGTCCTCTCAGGGTCCTGATAAGAAGAGGACCGTCTATCAGATGGCTTTGAGTAAGAAATCACTCTCACTGCTCTTATCATACTGTAAGAAGGTGTTAAGATAAGTTAAAGGCACAAAGTATTTTTTGAAAAGTATTTCATAGAAAAAAGAGAATATTGCACTCATAAATATGCTTATTTGTTCCCAGTAGTGTTACAATTACTTATGGTCAGCAGATTAGACATGCAGCCGTCCCATCTCCATAACAAAAACCAGCTAAACAACTAAACAGCTGGTTGCAAGCTAATGTTATACCAAATAATGTTAGCCTCGAGTTTCCTAAACAATTCGATTTCATCCTCAGTTTATTCACCAGGTTTCCGAGTCCAACAATGTCAGATCCATTTCAATGACCGTTTTACTAACGTTGTCTAACAGCAGCTAACAGCGGCAAAAACAGCAGCGCTTACTGACAGAAAAGATATCCTCAACAACTCCGTGTCATTGTCATCAGACAGAAGTGAGCTTCGCCGACTCGCCAACTCCTATCAGACTCATTTCACAAAGTTTCACAAACTCAGAGCAAATAGATGTGGACACATATTGATAAAGGAGGCGTAAATCGACAACAGCCTACACTCACTACAGATGAATGGCAGCCAGAGTTGTTTGTCCTGCAGCGGCCACCATAGCTAGGATTATACCCTTTAATTGTGAGGAGTAAGAAAACAGAATTCACTGGACTGCAGTCTACTAACATCTAGTGGTGAGATTTTACTGACTGTACCTTTAATAGAAGGGGGAGTCACTGAAATCTTCCTTTTATGTTTCTTTATATAGCTCCCTTCCACTACCCTTCTGCCTTGTTATACCCTGTCTCTGCTCTGTCTTTGTTTTAGATAAACTGGATGAAATCTTGGCTGCTGCCCAACACACTATTACATCAGACAACCAGGGCCAGAGAGGTCATGGCGGCAAGAGGGACCGAAGCAAGAGTATTGTTCCCAATGTGTCCAAAGAGGTACTGTTGGGATTTGGCAGGAAATGGTCCTAGTTGAGGTCATTACTGTAACAGCTAGATTTTTAAGCATATACATGTCAAGGGCCTTAATTAGGCCTTTAATGCTCATTTCCTTTCCTTTGTATTTTTATTCCTGGACTCTACTGAACTTGATCTGCATGAGTCACAGTTCAAAAGCATCATTATTTATCTTAATGGTTCATTATTTATCAGGCCATTCCTGTTGCCTCATTCAGCTCATGCAAGTTCCTTTTCTTCAATAAAACCACCCTAATGCAACTGGCATCAGGTAATGTGTAACCCATAAGACACTTACGAGAAAATGAGGGCATTTACAGCTCTATATATTTTTATTTGTGGGCTCCAAAGTATCTTTGGACGATTTCACAGTTCTAAAGATTCCTTATTCATCTTATTCTGAGTATTGATATGTGGCCCTGTCTACTTGCTAGTAATGGTTTGGACCCCCCTTTAATTCTGTAGCACAAATATTGAACAAGCTGCAGCAGCCTGCATTGATGATCCGAGGCAGGATGGATCCATGATTTCATGTTGTTTGTGCCAAAGTCTGACCCAAACATCTCAACATCATACTATCGTTATACTTTGCTTCCAAGCAGCCAGACCTTCTTGTCATTTTGGTTTTAAAGAACATGTCTCCAGGCTTTCTGGAGGTCATTGGCTGCTTTTTCACTCATTTTCAGTCCAGTCCTCAAAAATGACCATTTATGGAGGAATGTTGTTTGTCTGTTTGTTTGTTTGTTTGATTGAATTTTAAGCCACTTAGCACTGGCATGTGAATCATTCCTGTATTAAAAACAGCACTTAACTCAAGGGACCACTGTTGTCTACACAGCTGAATATATTTAAAGAAGGGAAACAGGGAGAAAAGGCTGAGGTGTGCCACATTACACCATTACTGGAGTTCTTGTGTAATGGTGTAATATGTGTCTCTATGTATGTATGTATGTATGTATGTATGTATGTACTGTGTACTGTTTTTTGTATTAGTCACGTCCATGATTAAAGTCTGTATGTGATTTTATATATATATATATATATATATATATATCTCAGCAGGCATTTAAACCCCTCAGATCTCCACTGATGTACCACATACAGTATTTAGTCATGGAAGTGACTAATACAAAAAAAATCACAGCTATAAACCAACTTGGTCTTTAGCTCTGTGTGTTCTCCTGCCCTCGCTGCACTTTAGAAGAAATGATTGACAATGTACCACCCACTCCAAAACATTTGTTTAAGTGTGAGTCAGGTTATGTCCATTCATCTATACTCTGTTGCCTAATGTACTATTACTCAGACTTACTGTTTATTCTGTATTCGATTAATCTGTACATATCTACTCAATAACGGCCAACATCAGTTTTATTTGATTATGTCTGACTTCATGACGGCAGGACATGGCGAGAGGATAGACATTTTGGTTTCATTTCTTCTCTTTCTACCCTCCTTAATTTCAAATTCTCCTTTGCTTTCTTTCTTCCTTTTAAAATATATTTGATGCCTGAAGCAACCATATGAGCAGCAGACATCAGTGGCTATGGTACAAGCTGGACCTGGTTTTGACTACAACCAAGCTCATTTTCAACCAGGCCATGGTCCCCAGCATGCTGTCATGATGCGTCAAAAGTCTATCGGTAATGGTAGTTCATATTAAGAGACTTCTGCCAGGTCAGTACAGCTTCTTGTTGCATGTGTTTCTAAATGCTTGTGCTCTTGTTCTCAGGCGTAACAGAGGAGGAGAGGCAGTACCTTCACCCACCTGCTATGAAGTTAGCTCGCAGCTTGTCGGTGCCTGGACCAGAAGAAATCCCCCCACCCCCAAACACATCTGCTCCAGAGCCACCTTTATCTGCAGGCCCTCATCCTGGGAGAGGTCCTGCCATGCCGATTCCCCCTGTATCTCAACCCCACTATCATATCCATTCTCAGCCAGGACATCCTTCCCAAGCTGGCTGGGAGAGGGCAGGACCTGGTGGGATGAACCAGCAGGTCATGGTTCCCACCCTCCGCAGGCAGTCGGATGGACTGTGCATCAGGGAGCCAGAGGCACCCAGGAGAGGTGGTGGCAAGATGGGAGGGTTAAGGAGAGGCTACAGCAGTGCTACACCTCCAACAAGTGCTAAGCCTAAGGCCCAACAAGCACCCCAGCATCAACCACCTGTCTCCAACCGGGAGCAGAGTGGAGGAGCTGGCAGAGGGGTGGCAAGGAGGGGAGGTCGGGGAGCTTTGATGAAACAGTCAAAAGTCGAAGATGGTCTGAGACAGCATCGTGGAAAAGGAGGTGCAACCAAAGAGAAAAGCTCCATCCCCATCCCCACCATCATTGTCAAAGCGCCCTCCACCAGTAGCAGCGGTCGAAGCAGCCAGGGTAGCAGCATGGAGGCTGAGCCCTCCCAAGATGTGGAAGACCAAACCTCTGGAGAGGCAACCACAGACAGTCCCAATGCCAGCCTGCCCTCACCACTCACTTCTGTGCCACCTCAGCCTCCAACATCGACTTCTTTGCCTTCATCCTCTGTTGCCCCCTCAGTTTCCTCTCAACAAAACCTGGAAAACTTGGATTATAGTTCAACATTTGGTTCAACATTTGCAAGTGGAGGAGCACGCAGGGAAAGAGAACGCTTCCGAGATATGAGAAGAAAGAGCGCTTCTTTCTTCCTCTCGTCAGAGGAGGACATCCAAGGGGAGGCAGGAGGTGGAGCTGGAGAGGGAGAAGGAGTACTAGGAGTACGAATTCAGCCTTTACAGGGCTCACAAATGGAAGTGCCCACACCTCGACTTCGGCCTTCCAAGTCTATAGATGAAGGCATGTTTTCTGGAGACAACTATGTCAGCTATTCCAGCAGCATGCCCCCAGCTTTTGGCCTGCCTGAGTATTCTTCCCCCATCCTTAACCAGGATGGCCAGCCCAAGTCAGCTCCCTCAATATATGGCACCCAACCTGCTACTACCTTCATTCACCCACTTACAGGGAAGGTTCTGGACCCCTCGTCCCCTCTGGGATTGGCCCTGGCTGCACGAGAGCGGGCTCTGAAAGATGACCGCAGGACACGGCGAGAGGATAGGCATTTTGGCCGGCAGCTTTCCACAGTGGGAGTCTTCCCAACTCCTGTTCAAACCCCAACACCCTCCCTGTTTGCAACGCCAACACAGTCGGCCTACACTTCTCCAGTGTCTCTCCACCTAACTTCTCCCACCACTACCACCTCTCCCGCATCTATGAGCCGGCCACAGTCACCAAGGATATTACGTTTGGGAGGAGGTGGGGAGCGCATAGAGAGAGAAAAGGAGGGAGGACCCAGGGAGGGTCTAAGAGTTCGCTTCTCCGAAGATAGAAACAGCCAATTTTCAACCCAGTACTACCCACAAAGTTCCAGGGAGAGAGAAAAGGAGGTGTATGACAGCAGGCCAGCTCCACCCATACAGCCTCCTCCCCCACCAGCTCAACCTGCCCCTCGCAGACCTTCCTTCCTGCAGATGGAAAGCGCTCCCAACACCAGCTACATTCCTCAGTACACTGTCCCCACGGCCCCTTCGCAAGCACATGGAGCAATGGAAGAAGCAAGAGCAGGAGCTGGCGGAAGTCTAGGACTGATGGTTCTACCTCCACCTGCTCCCTCGATAGATGCAGATGATGAGTTTGTCTTTGCAGATCCCTTGCCGCCTCCTTTGCAGTTTGCTAATGGTAAGAATGAGAGGTTCCAGGAGTTACATCACCATCATCAGCGTCAGAGTCTGCATTCTGCTTCTGTTGCTCCACCTGCCCCACCTCCTCTTCCATCCCCCAAGACCTCAAATACTACCCAACCCACTTCACAGGGTGGTGACTCGGCTGCCTCCAGCCTTACTTCCTATGACAGTGAAGTGGCCAACCTTACACAGTCAGTTCTCTCTCCATCTTATCCATCCCCACAGATCTTCCCCCCTGCCTCCACTACCATCACCACCACCACCTGTGCTGCTACTCTGCCTCCTACATCACTGCACAGACCCCAGCCCATGTCTCATTCTCACCCATATTACAGCAGCACTAATGACACCTCAATAGGTATTCATACCCCTGCCCAGGACAGAGGTACTGCCACCCTCACCACCACCATGACCTACGCTACAACTACCATGACTGCAACTGCTGCTGCCACCACCACCACAACCTCTCCAGCATCCTCTGACTACAGTACGACCGTGGCTGGGCCAAAGGCTGGCCACGGCACAGGGGGGAAAACTCCTGACCACACTCATCACACTACTGTTATACACAAGAGTGGAGACTGGCAAGAAGCTGTGGTGGATTCTGGAATCGAGGAGCTGGACAGTCACAGTAGTAGTGATCACCATTTAGAAATGTTGGGACTCAGTGGGCTGAGAGGAGAGAGGGGAGGTATTGGAGGAGATGGGCGGGGAGGAGAGGGAGAGAGAGTCGGCGAACATCAGGATTCTTGCACAACCTACTCAGGTGGGCAAACATTTGAGGTGCACAGTGCCAAACTGGCAAATCCTGTGTTTCCGAAGATGACTCATTACAAGGAGGGGGGAGGGAGGGGCCCATCTGTAGCACTACGTAGGCAGAACAGCACCAATCCTGCTCCTTTGCAGTTACACAGACACAGCAACCCAGAAGATGCTGGTGTAGATGGAATGTTTGCGGACGAAAGGAAGCACAAGCAGAGTCGATCCAAAATGGAGGACGGCTTCTCCTCCGCCCTGGCCGCCTGCTTAGAGAGGCCCATGGACGCGCGATCAGTGGGCTGGGGTGACATCGGTGAACATGAGCAAAGTGGAATCCAGAGAGGCGCCATGGTTATGGACGGCCGCAGACTTCACTCTCCTCTATCAGGTGTGAAAGCCAGCATCATCAATGAGCTAAGCTCCAAGCTGCAACAAATGAGTGGCATGAAGAGCATGGATGAGTGGAGCCACACTCCAAAGTCTCCCAACATGCATAGGTTTGTTTATTCTCACATGCTTCTTGATTTTAAAGTCATTTTATGGTGTAAATGAAATCTTACTGGATGGTTTTTATGTGTATTTTAGGTATTCAGCGGATTATAGTGATGCTTTTCATAGCCCTCCCACTGGACGCTCGACCTCACCGCTGCCCACCTCCTCCCCACAGCATCGCCAGGCCCTGACCCCCAACCTCTCGGCAACACCTTCTGTTTCACCCTCCCCTCAAGTCCCAGTTCAGCGCAACTGGACCCGATCCCCTTCTCCACAAATGCCCCCATCCCCGGTTCATTCACATCCTCCCCATTCTCCAACCTACTGCCCATACCCAACATCACCTAAGCACAGGTCCAAGTTCCGAAGGCAGACTTTTGATTTTCCGTGCAGTCCTACTAAAGAGATGCGGTCTTCAGTCGCTCGGCGTCGGGCTCCCAGCCCCCTTATCTATAACACTGAACAGCAAAGCCCCACCCCTCCCAGGCCCTCCTCTCTCCCAATCCTTCCAACCACACCTGTCTATAGCAACCCGTTTGAATTCCCGGGGCCCCTCACTCCTCCTTCTCCTGGCATCCCTCTAGGAGATGCCTACAAGGCTTCGACTCCTCCACTGTTTTCCCCATCTGGTGTGCCAAGTCCAAATCCCTTGCTTGTCTCCCGGTCACTCTCCCCCACTCATTTTCTCTCTGGAGCCTCATCCCCCATGCATTTACCACCTAGCCCTTCCTGTCTCAACTACCCCCACCTCAATCCTCCTCCTCCAACCAAACCATTTGCCATCAAACCCCTACCCTACTGGACCAAGTACGACGTGGCCGACTGGCTGGCTTATCTGAACCTGGGTGAACACAGAGAGCGTTTTATAGACAATGAGATAGATGGATCACATCTGCCTTCGCTCACCAAGGATGACTTCTTGGATCTAGGAGTGACACGTGTGGGGCATCGAATGAACATCGAGAGGGCACTGAAGAAACTCACTGACAGGTGAGGGAGGACTAATAGACTCTGGAAAACATAGAGGCAACGGGGTCAGAAAGAAGCACTGGATGATGAAGGAAAGTCAGAGTGTCTCATTACTTCCATGCAAGTTAGCACAACCATCCTCTTCCTTCATTAGAGCCATTTATATTGATAAGTTATCACATCTTTTTTCCATCCCTTTCTCTTTAGTAACTTAGTCATATCAACCTTAGTCGTTCCACCTTTTTTGAGTTTCCACCCATTCTTATTCTTTGATTTGGCCTCCTTTTCTTCCCAGGCGGTTCTCCTCTCCTTTGCATGTCACTACTTCTCCCCGAGACACAGACTGAGAGAGCGAAGGTGTGATTCAAAGATGAAAAAGAGGGAAAGAAAAGAAAAGGCAAAGATGATCAGTAAGAGAAGATTTGCAAGAGAAGAACAGTGGACAACAACAGCTTGTGTTGAACTTATTCTAATCGACGGATATGTGAAGAAACATTGTCTCGCACATTTGCTTTTCTCTCTGGATTGAAATTTGTACAACCACTGGTCAAAAACGGTTACGGAGAACGTAAGATAATGCTTTTCATCTGAAAATATACTTTAAAACTTTTGATGGACAGGCATTTAATTAACACACCGTTTTGTGCTGTAAAAGAATAAACACACATACGCACTTGCACTCATATTCTCACACACACACTGACAGATGGATTCTCGCACCATCTGCTGCTTTGCAGCAATGAGAAAACTTGAGTCTGAGTTCAAAGAAAAGTTGAAAAGTTGCTGCTTAAAGGGTGAAGCCCAATTAAGTGTTACTGATTGTGTCTGAGCCAGGAACGCTGGTAGAAGCAGAGGGCCATATCCTAACATCAGTTTTGTAGCTTTAAGCAGATCAGAGTATCGACGGCTGTGAGTGCTGGAGCCAAATATGGGAGAAAGGCTTTTCTTTGTAAATGACGATGGGAGAAAAGACAGCATTGTTTTTATATATTTGCCACACTCCCCCAAAGGTTGCCCCAGTACGCTTTATATGTATGTACTTTGCAAGCGCTAAATATACCTTCCATGTTAAACGGAATTCACTATTAGTAGAACCATTTGTTTTGTACTAAGTGCTGATTGCAATCATTCATTGGTCGGGGTATCTAGTTGTGGAAAATGAGCACCGAAGTTTGAAAAGTTGTCGTTGAATTAATCTTTTTATCGTTGTCTTGATTATTCTGCGGAACGGAAAGAAAACACTGGAAACGGTCGGCGCGTCATTTCAAGTCACGTTTCTTAAGACCTTCCGGTGTTCATTGGCCGTAGCACAGGTCAACGGATGGCTGCGTCTTCTTCAATGCCATAATGTTGAACACGCTCCCTCACACAGCAGGTGCAGTGATCAAAAAGGGCTTTTTACTGCTTCTGTCTGCCTGACTTCCTCAAACCGCGAGCCTCTGTGAGTCAGTGTGTCTGATTTTGTGCGCGCGCGTGTTCGTCTGCCTGCGTTGGTAGCCATACGCTTTGCCCCCTGAGCCCCACCATTCTTTCTCTAATGCCTTTTACAAAATGTATTTATAATGGTCAGAAAGCATTGTTGGTCTTTTCTCACCAGATGACAATCCAAATGTTTCACTGTCCCGCACCCCACCCCCGAAAGACAAGCTCAGACTCACTTTTAAAAGGGATTTTCTGTGATAAACGTAAAATACTTTGAGTGTTACATAGAGGTGAACATGAACATCATGGATTTTTTTTAAATTTTAAAACCAGTTTAGCCATTTGCAGTAAATTTAACTGTAAGGCAAAAACACATCATTTATAGCTCTGTATGTAATGATGATGATGGCAACGACAAAGATAACATATAAAATATAGTATAATAAAGATTATAATATTAAGTATGTAAACATTTTAAGAATCTCCGTCTTCCAGATAGTGTGGGCAAATTCTCTGAAGCTTTGTTTTGTTTATGGTTCATTTTGAGTTTTCTGTAAATGCTTTCGGTACTGCTCACCCTGTGGCGACCCCAGTGAAGCTGACACGTTAGTAAATGCATATTTTCTACATGTGAGTTTAAAAATTATGACTCTGTATTCTTATGACGAGTTGCTGTCACGTTATGGTCCAAACGGAGAGAGGATTGAGCAGTAGCATAGAAAGCATTACATACTATGATTTAAAGAGTATTTTAGGTCTAGTGAAATGCATAATGAATATGACTACATACAGTATGAGCATAAGTATGCAGAGATAAAAGGTATATATAAATATATATATATAATTTTTGTTTTAAATAAAATACAGTACACTGATAAACAACATGATAGAGGTACAACTAAGGTGTTGAAATAAATGCTAAAATAAACTGTGGCCCTGTTGTGATTCTCATTTCATGTTGGATTCTCTCTTCTGACGGATTCACATAATGATCAGATTTCAAGTGCACTGTTTGAATTGAGTCATTTGGCAGCAGCTCGTCTCAGCCCTCGGGTGGCTGAACACATTGTTTTCAGGTCCAGGATTGTTTTCCCATCAGGCTCAGTGAGCTAATAGGACAAAAGTTTAGAGCTCACGGAGAAGGAGAAGATGAGGTGGCTTAATTCAAAGCAAACACTGGCTGCATTCATGCAGCAAAGCGAACGATGCCCGTAAGGCATGAAGAACAATGCAAAAGCACTTGAAAGAAATGACTGTTTTCTACTGTGATGGTCAGTTTAAGGTTCATGGGAGAAAACTGTAAATCTAATCCTGTTTTGTTTTTTGACTGTTTCTAAGTTTGCACCAGGTTGCCAGATTTTTTTCTTAGTTTTTTTGTTTTGTTTTGTTTTGTTTTGTGTTCCTCCAGTTGTCATGATTTGTGTGAGGGATGAAACCCAAGCACAGACCGGAAAACATTTAACTGATTTATTTTTAACATAAGTAAGACAACTTTGGGAGGAATAGCAATGCACGACTCTCTCCACAGGTAAGGCACTCTCTCCCTCTATTCCAATTCCGGTGCAGGGAGAAGAAAGTGCAGTAAGATTATGGATATAAAAAAACAACAAAGAAACAGTGAAAACTGAACACAGAATGGAATTGTAGTTAATCGATTCAGCGCTGAGTGCAGGTCTTCCCTCTTCTCAGGGAACCAGTGAATCAGCTGATTGCACACAGGTGGGAGCTAGAATAGGATCCGCCCCTGTAACACAAGGTGTGGTTAACCAGGTCTAAGCAAATCAGACAGAGAGAAACCAGAAGAGAAAGATAGATGGGTCTGAGCCATGACAAGTTGGGTTTTGCTCACATTAGGAAAACTACAAAGGACTATTTGAATAACAACAGCTGGTTATAAACTAGCATTATGCCAGCTAAAATCTTTCCCTCTGATAAGCAGCTTCATTACATTCTCATATCATATGAGAGTTTATTCACTAAGTGCAACAGTGTTAGATCCACTTCAAAGAACGTTTCACTTATGCTGGCTAACAGCAGCAAAAACAGCAGTGCTTACTGACAGAAAAGTTCAGGATATCCTCAACAACTCACCTCTGCATCACTGCCATTGAACAGCAGTGAGCTTTACTGACTCACTGATCTTCCTTTCACAAGTTTTACAGCCTCTTCCAGAGTAAATGGATGTGGGAACCCAGCATATTGACAGCCTACACTCACTACAGATGATCAGCAGCCATATTTGTTTCTCCTGCATTAGTCACTGCAGCACGGATTATGCACTGACCCAGGAGAGGTAAGACAGCAGAATTCAGCCGACTGCAATCCACGATCTACTGACATCTAGTGGTGAGATTTTACCCGAAGTACCTTTAAGCCCCCAAACTATCCAAATGGATGAGTTATTTAAGGAACTCCCTCACTCACTGCTTTATAGGAGTAAATAGGAGTAAAAAGTTCTATGTCCATCCTTCATGTGCAGTCTATGGTTGTCAGTTGTTTTTCTCTATGTACGATGTTTTCACCCTGTGAGAAAAATAATTGTGGCTTTGACAGAGGAAACCGTTCCTGGAAGTACATGAGGTAATGTAAATAAAATATTCTGATACAAAAAAAGTTAATCTGGACCAGACTGTAAGCATGCTTTATTCTACTTTAAAGTTTAGCATCTTAATATAGAAATCTATGAGCACTGACTTGGTTTTGCAGACAGTTTCAAATGGCCCATTAAGGAATTGGAGTTTTGGGCAGTTCTTTGTTGGCATCATGTTTCACTCCTAGAGTTTGCCACTTACAACATGTGTAGTTTTAAGAGGGGTTTTTCCAAGTTGCTTTCCTTTACTGGCTGACATCTTCAAGTTCGGTTTTCATAAGGACTCAGTTTCTGGTGCAAATTACAAGTAGCAATCACATAACTGGGAAATCTGATTGGCAAAACAAGTCTTTGGATTTATACTCAACTTAGCGTGTGCAAGATTCTTTCTGCTCTTCCTAAAGATAATTGTAGGAAGCAGGAAGTTGGGTCACAGATTCAGAAAAAAATCAAATGGTCTTTAAATATTAAAATGTTCTGAGCACCACAATTGCTATTCGGTGAGCCAAAAACCAGGAGACACAAAGTCACACACCATATTATTAAATACATCTGCAAGAAAACTAATGCTTTTACAATTACAACATGTCATAAAAAAAGTTCCTGGACTTTGTTCTTAAAATGTTATGACTGCAGGTCATCTTCTTGTGAAAGTCCCGTTCTGTTCCACTCTGATCACTTGCACATTTAGGTTTTCACCGTGGATCTCAAACCTGCCCAGAAAGCCATCATCCAATTCTGCGTCAAACTGACTTGCATGTCCAGGATCGTCACTGGTGATGACAGCTTGGTCTCCGACTACAACCCAGAGACCACACAGCAGTCGTCAGTGGAAGAAACCGCAGTGTGCAAGCCTGAAGAAGGCATGTCAGGTCAGGAGCATGACCAGGAGTGTGCTCATTGTTATTTTGTTGTCAATGCTGAGTTCTACTGTAATGTCCTGTGACCTTCCGAGAAAAACCGTTGACACAAACGGCCTGAAGTGTGATGCATTCGATCGAGCACCAACTCACATTTCATTCACATGTCTTTGAAAAGGCAGGACGTTTTTTTGGCCATATGTATATAATTGTGGCTCCACCTGTTTGCAAGATGTGACTCCCTGCTCAGCAGCAAAAGGCAGACAGGCAATATTAAAGGCAAGGAGTTAAAGAGCCAGATATTTCCCTTATTAGTGAATACTGGAACAATAACTGGGATACCAGAGGCCTCCAAATCAATCTCAATGTTCTTTTATAACATATTTAAAAATGTAAAAAGATAGCTGTGTTTTAAAATGTAACATGTTGTGTTCACAACTGCTTCCAACTAGCCTCAGCGAATCAATGAGACCAACAGGAGTAAATAGACTGGAGCTCTGGATGACACTGGAGCTCTCCTTTCACTCCTGGCTTGCATCCAGAAGAGTGCAGGACAGAATAAACAGTGAGTGGGTGAACATGCTGCATGCTGTATTCTCTTTGTAGGGCCAACCAGAGAGAGAATGGCAGGTCACAGTGGAGCACAGGGCTAATGTGGCAGTTCACGGACACCCCTGCCCCCCACCTCCACTGTCACACTCTCACTAATAAGCTCACATGACTTTGTGCCACACTGACACGATTCTGTGACCAGTGAACAGTCAAAATGAAGGTTCAGCATCTCATTAGCACCATATTGAGAGAGTCAGAGGGAGGGACAGGCAGGGTGTCG
>VOQJ01002753.1:59453-79150 GCA_015052665.1 Apistogramma diplotaenia
AAAAGGGAGTTCTGTTAAAAGGGAGTTCTTTATTCCCACCATTGCCAATTTTATGCTCATGTGATTGTTGAGGCTTTCTGTCTGATATTGTTGGGTCTTTACTTTAAAATATAAAGCCCTATAAGGCGACTGTTGTAGCTCTTGAGACAGACATTCAAGATAGCATTAGTAGCCTGTTTAGAGTCTCAAATTAACCTACAGTAACACACGTGTCTCAGCAATAGATGCTGGAGTACCTGCGGACACCCTGTGCAGAAGAAGCTGTCGCTGCTTGATCCACCATCACTAGTCTGTAAAAAATGCTCATTGCTTTTTCACCCTATAGTTTGATGAAGCATCACAATGTGTTTGGTGATGAGATCTAACTCTCCTTAGACTGAGCAGAGCTGTGTCATGATCCCCGGTCTGTTCCAGAGTTATGAAGATTTGGAGTCCTTGGTTATTTTTAGGCTCTTGTGTCTCCTGTTTCTTTTTTTTTTTTAATTACTGAGTGGACTTTGGATTTATTCACCGTTCCTCCGATTTCACAGTTCAAGGATTGTTTATTATTTGGGCTTCATATTGAGAACTCTGTGCTTTTAGCTTCTGTCATGATTTTGCTGTTTAGTTTGTGTCATTGAGAGATGAGCACCATCACTGTCTGCCTCTCTCTCCTCTTGTTTACTTTTTTCCACTTATTTCTTCATTTCCTGTTTTTGTTTTATTTTGTAGTCTTCTCTCCTCTGTGTCTTGCGTTTTATTTTTACTTCCTGTCTGTCTCCTGATTGTGTTCAGCTGTGTGTCACCACCCTTCTGTTTCCCATTCCCCCTGATTACCCTCCTTGTGTATAAATAAGCCAGACTCTTTTTGTTGAGTGTGTTATGCTGTGTGTTCTCTTTCCTGTGTGTTCCTCGTGTTGCTATGTTCCCCAAATTGGATTTCTGTTGCCTTGGTTTGGTCTTCGCTGCAATAAACCTTCATCTTCTGTGGCATTACAACAATCAGCAGTTCAGTAGATTTATGATCAACACTCTGTTTCTTTGTTTTACGCAGCTCTTCTTCCACCTCATATGAAAGCCCGTTCAAACTCATGTCCCTATGATCTGCCGCTCAAGTACCCTCACACAATAAATCGACAATTTACCTACAATTTCCCAAGAAAAGAGCTGGGATTCAATGCACAACCCTGGGACCCAAATGACACTTACAATATACCAGAAGGCACTGGTGGTGAGGTGAGCCTGCCAGCTGATCCTGGCATTGTGCCATCACCAGGTAAAAGGCAACATTTTTTTTTGTCTTATAATATTTAATTTGTTCAGATGCCCATTCCAGATGATCCTATTTCTTCTTCTCTCATCTTAGCTCCAGCCATCCCTCCAAGACCAGAATTTATGAATTCAGGCCCTGAATACTTGATGCTGTTACCTTCACCCCCCTCAACAACTTCTTCCTCTCAGAAATCGTCTCCATCCCCAGAGCCTACCACTAAAGGTGATTATAACAGTCACTGTAGAGCTACCAGCTACCACTGACTGACAATGCATATCATTAATGCTTATGTTATTCCAAACCCAGGATCAGCAGATCTGACAGGAAATCCTAATGTGGTTCTTGTCAGTTTAGGCAAGTTACTCTCAGAGGACAGCGGTCAGTAAACTTTGATCATCACATTAACAAAACTCTAGCTTGGGTTCCAGTTTCCAGGTGTTAATGACTTTCTTTTTTTTGGCTTTCCTAGTCCAACCCATTCAAGGAGAACCCAGCTTTTGCTCCTGCTGTGGCTCTGTTCTGGACACCTGCTATGACTATGTGGTAATTACATTGTATTGTACCTTTTTATTCTGAAAAGTAGTAGTACACATTCAAGAGGCATTGATCAATAACATGGTTGGTTAAAATGTAATCTAAACTTATGTTCTTTCCTTGTTGTGTTTCAGGTTGATCATTGTTACTTCTGCAGCTTTTCCAGGACACCCAGTTTACTACAGAGTCCTCTAAATGGTTACCAAGACAACCTTTTTTTGGTCAATCCCAATGAAAAGCCTCTGTGTGATACTGATCCGCTACTGCTCTTCTGCATTGATGTGTCAGGCTCTATGGGAATCACGTGCCAGGTACAACATTACTGAGCTTAGCATCGTGAGGCCATTTGTGACAGCAGGCGGTCGTGAATACAGCCTGTGATGTCTTTACTGTTTCTAGGTGTCAGGGGGAGAACATGCTGTGTACAGATCCCGTCTCCAAGTGAGCTTTTTTTCCTCTTATTTTGAAGTTCAGTTAGGACCACTTTAGTCAAAAGAAATTCCATGTGCAGATATTTGCCAGTTGGACGCGTAGAAGAGTGTCAGCTGAGCCATTAGCTGATGAAAGCTGCCGAGCTTGAATATTTTGTGGTCTCTGCTGAACTAATTCAGTGCTTGATCTGAGTAGGGATGCTACAAATGAAAAATGATTGTATTCAAACCAGTTTGTCCAGGAAGCTGTGTCCCAGTGCATCGAGAGATTAAGTGAACAACAACCTGGCACGAGAGTGGCGCTCATCTCCTTCAACCATAAGGTACATGCGTTTTTGGGGAGTGTCCTTTTCTATTCATACATTTGCTGTTATGCATTCTGCTTCCATCTCCATTGCCTGCTCCTGTGCAGACTCGGTCTCATTGTTTTGGGAGGAAGACGAATGAGCACAAACTCGTCTAGCTGTTGTGACAAACTATCACCGTAATGCTTCATAGTGCAGACTGCCTGTTGTGAGGAGGCTGATGGTCTCTCACAGCGGGCAGGTAACCTCTGTCCTGTTTTTCTCTCTGATAAGAGGAGTGACGTGAGGTGGAAGCCATGAAATTGGAGTTTTAACCTTTTTATTCAAAGTCTTTTTTTTTGTCTTCATTTTGCAAGACAGCTGCTTCACTTGAATTTGCTTTATTTAAATCTGAGATTCTGTGATTCAGTGAATGTTGTTGTTGTTGTTTACGTTGGATTTGCTTTTCTTCACTGGTGTTTGTATCTCCAGGTGAAAATACATAGGTATGAGAATTTCCGCTCACGCTGCCTGAGTGAGAGTGAGTTGATTGAGAGAGACTATCTGAAAGAAGTCGCAGCCACTTTCCCCACTCCACCTCCACTTTCACAGACCAGGGACCACTTACAGAGACAAGTTGTGAGGTACAGAGAAAAGAGCAATTTGTGGGGTTTTTTTTACATGTTCTGGTTGATTTCACTTCATGTATTTATGTTCTAATTTTGTTGAAAGCTTGACTCCAAATGGAGCCACAGCACTGGGTCCAGCTGCTCAGCTGGCAATTGCAATGGCCTCCAGACAACCAGGCTCAAAGGTAAGTTTGGCCATTAAGTCAACTCCTAATTTTTAGCCAGTTCAGAGGTCATGTGGGTTTTCCATGCAACCTGTACTTTTCTCACTGGAGAATCAGAAGCAGAAAAGCAGGCAGGAAACATATTTAATATTAATATAAATATAAATACTGAATGTTTAGCTTTAAAGCCAGTTCATCTTTCTAAACAATGCATTCCTGATTCGCTATCCCTGCTGATCTTGAAGGTGATTATCTGTACAGATGGGAAAGCCAACACAGAGTTAGGAAATCTAGAAGAGGAGGATAATGCTTGCACTTTCATCCCATCCAAAATCTTCTACCAGGAGCTGGGAGAGTTTGCTGCTAATCAGGGGTAGGCACACATCTCCAACTCTCTACTCGAATGAAAACCAGGGATTGAACTCGCTGATTTGAGGCTCCATTAAAAGCAATAATACTTAAATGTGCTCCATTAAAAAATTGAGTACTGTTGTTCCTTTTATCTCGAGGCGCTGTGATGATCCTCAAACATCTCTTTTGATTAGGGTGATCGTGTCTGTGCTGTCCGTAGAGGGAACAGACTGCAGGATGGATGAGCTGGGGAAACTTGCTGATCGTACTGGAGGGAAAGTAAGACGCTGTGTAGCCACGTGTAGCATTTGACTCATCAAATCGTGCATATCTCATGGCGTCGTCTCCTTGAGTCTAGGTGGTAATAGCCAGTCCCAGCAGGCTGCATCCAGAGTTTGAGCAGATTATTCAAAACCAGACTATTGCCACCCACTGTACTGTGATTTTACTGCTGCCAAAATCAATGTGAGAACTGCACTGCACATTTTTACTCAAAATAAGCTTATTTAATTGATATCTAGAGACTCAAATGACCCTAAGCAGTGACTCATGTTCTCCTTTGAAGGTGCATGAAGGGAGAAAAGGAGGCAGGACACAAAGGGACCAGAGAGGTGGGGAATGTGGACCCAGATATGGAGATCACCTTCCAGATTAGAGCTAATGCACAAGACCCAGAAGGTGAGGGAGGAAACGAATCTGATAGACTGACACCATTGGCTCACTTTTCTTCTCAGTTTCAGCTGCAGTTGTGCTGAATTTCTCAACAATATCGCAGCTGGTGCGCGTTGCCAGGTCTTTGAGGAAAGTGCGAGATGTGGTGATTTCTGTTGTTGCCAGCCAAGAAAACCTGAAGTCTCAGTCTGAGATTACTACAACACTGTAAAGTGAGACACTGCCAGAGTCGCTGCATCTGAAAATAAACTAACAAAGGAAAAATGACAAAGTGCAGTTGGGCATGCTACACTAATATCTGCGAGTTGAAAAACAAGACAATAATGACAGAAACTGCCAAAAAATAGAAGAGAAAAAGGAAAGAAAAGGCTCTCCCATCTAGTGTTAAGTTGTCTGTTCCCATTTGAATTTAGTCAACATGAACAGATTCACTGACAGACCAAATTCAGCTTGGGATCACTGAGTACTTGCCTAAAGGGATTTAGCCTATATTCTGAGTTGTGTACATCAGATGGGTGAAAAATGGTTCACTGGAGCCAAACCGACCAGCGACTCCTCAAACAGGCCAGAGCAGCTTAACTCCTTTAACCACCACAGAGGGTTTCTGCCTTATTAGACACGTGGGTCACCTGGGTCACCAATGTAGATTGTTTTAAACTCATCATTTTTTTTGTTCTTTTCCAGCGCCGCCACCGGCCTCTGGAAGCCGTGTGTCCATCCAGCTGCAGATCAGGTACAGGCAGAAGAACGGACAGACCATGCTCAGAGTGCTGACTACAGACCGGGATGTTACCGATGACAGGTGATGACGGCGTGTCCTGAATTCCAATGCTTTACTCACTACAGAGTTCTGAATTCTCCTCCACTTGCGCTGCTGCTGCACAGAGCTATTTGCATGCCGGTGGATGGTTTAAACAAGCCATTATCGTCTGACATCTTTAATCAACGAGGCGTCCCCCGAACCACCCCCCACCCCCGGGACAACAGCTGATTAGATGTGGTATTTTATGACAATTTCAGTGAACCTCCAGGCAAAGCAGGTTTGAAAATCCACTGAGACTGACTGTTGCTGAGAAACTGGTGCTTTCATGCAGAAATAATGCCTCATCCATTCTAGCATTTAGTCACACAGTAAATGAAGCACTCAGCCCAGTCTTCATACACTCAGTGAAGGTCACGCTATTCATCGTCTGGGCAGATCCAAAGTGGCCCCCGTGTGGTGTGTTTTTTTTTCTCCCTGCATTAACATAATGACGATGCTGTAAATGTTGAGAAGCACTCTTGTGAAAGCAGCACGACTCTCCTCCTCAGCTCGGCGGTCCTGTCCTCTCTGTCGCTGGCCATCATTCAGCTCAACTCGTCGCAGGCCAGCGCCGCTCTGGCTGTCAGGGGCCGCTTCCTCGACGCCAGAAGGGAAGCAGAGGCGCAGATGCAGCTCATTGAGAGAGCGATGTGAGTAACAGCGGGGACCTCTGACCGACGGGCAGCATTTTATGCTGACGTTTGACATTTAATGAAGGCTGAATCGAAACATTTGAAACGGACAAGACGAAATGACACACAAGTAGAAAAGAAGGTGGAAAAAATGAGTTTAAAAACATTTGGCATTATGTGGTATTTAGATGACGCTCTTAAGGACGTTATTATCTCAGATTTCTGATTCAAAGGTTACCCTGGTTTCTGACTTTTTTTATTCAAAGTTCTCATCTTAAGCGTATTTACAGTATTGTGCTAAGGTCTCGAGTCGCCACTAGTTTCTTTATATTTTGAGAGGAAAATGGTGCAGCGATGGAAATGTGAGGAAACCTGAGTTTGCACAAATTGAAGGAGCTTTAAAGTCAGTTCTTGACCTTTATCCTTCCACACAGTCTGAACTCTCTGAGCTTTCTTGCAGTTTCTTTAAGCAGTCTTCAGGAATGGTTCTCCAGGCTTCTTGAAGATCTTCTTTGGACATTTTTTTCTCTCTGTCAAGATTCTCCTATTCTACGATTGTTCGATTTCCTCAAATCTTTAAAGAAAAAATGCATTTCAGGCAACAGCTTGTTGGTGCCAAAATGCAGCCAAAGACCTCCAGAAAGCCTGATGAATGATTTCTGAAGTCCTAACTAAATGTAAAGAAATGAGGTTTTCCGTCAAGACTTTTGCAGTTTACCTTTTTGTATCTGTTTTTAATTTAACAAAAAAAAGGGGGGGATGTTTCTGAATGTATGCTCTTTCTAGACTGACAGAAAATGAACTCTACAACATGTCTGTTTTTCAGAGAGTACAACAGCAGTGCAGAGGACAAAGAAACATACCAAGAATGGGTTAAAACCATGGAGCCGATGTACAAGAACTTCCCACAGGTGAACTTTTACTGTTTTCTACTAGATTCAGAAGATCTCATTACACCACTCTGACACTGAACTTTTTTTTTACTCCCCAGAAAAACCCCGTCCTTTCAAACTCACAGGTAACTCATTCTTTTATAACTGTTCTTTTTTAGAGTACTTACTATGCCGCCCATGTTGCTTTCTCTCTAAACCCTCCTTTCTTCTCGTCCTGCCAGCCTCTAACAGACGCGGCTGCGGCGCTGTTCTACACCATGAAGCAGAGCAACAGGAAATCCATCTCACTCAAGGAGGAGCACAAGCTCTAGCCGACTGTCCTCCTTCACCTTTTACCTCATTGGAAAGCAACTTCAGTCATGAATGACGAGGCCAAATGCTGCAGCTTGGCTGATTATTTGGGTGGATAAATATCCTTCAGAGATTTCACTGTAAATAATGCATTACAGTATATCATGCACCTCAGTTCTCATGTTAAGCGTTTGATTTTTTTTTTCTCCTGGTGCTTCATAGTGCACAAAACCTGCTGAGAGCGTTCGTGGTTAGAGCAGTGTTTGACACTTTCAGTGCACCAGGTTGAGAAAGACTGAAGCAACACCTGCATCCTTTATGTCAGCAAAATGTCTCACAGCATGCATTTAAAACAAAATCTAATAGATGCAAAAAAAATGGTTGAGATTTGATCAATTGTATGTATAATATTCCTAATTATAACTATATACTATATTTAGATATAATAAGTCACAAAACTCAGTTAATACAAAACAAGACTAAACACGCCATAATCACGCCTGTTATAGAAGCCGAAGCATAAAGAGACATGCTCTTCTCCGAAGCGGCCCTCACAATACAAAGGCAGCCTTCTTTCCTCGTGTGTGACAGAGAAAACTCCTCACAGAGAGAGGCCAGCTTCCAAGAACGCAGCGCAGACAAAAACCAGACGTCAAGCATAAATGCACAGAGCTATGCTGAGCAGGTGGAAGCTTGTGGTGCCTCTGTTTTTGTGAAGATGCAGCCAGGAATCGAACCGCCAACCTGCTCCACCTCCAGTTTGGCAAAAGGCAGCTCAGCGAGGAAGAGGATGCACAGAAATCCGAACCACAGGGAGAAGCACTTTTAGGCATCCACCATCATCCTCAGGACAGGGCTGAGATCTGTTGTCACGTCTCCAGCTGTCAAAGTCAAGGAGCTGCTGAAACATATGAACCCTTAATTATAGTTATGCTGCTCTCAATAATATGTATCCTGACTTAAGTCTGTCGTAGAGCTCAACTCCAACGTCAATAACCGACTGCCCTGCACATGAAAGTGTTTGCCATCGTAAAATGTACTCCAGCATGAAAGAAAAACCAACAAACCGCCTACAACTTACAACAGATGCGTTACAAGCCATCAAACAAAAAGACCTTTGTGTACATCCACAAATGTCACAGCAAAGATATCGAGGCCTGTTTGTGTGTGTACGCATCTTGGTGCAGAACGCTGCTGTTAACAGGAGTCACATTACCTTAAACGACTGCGGCCCACTAATGGACCACAGTCACTGTGGCTTTGCAGTCTTTTATGGGTTCAAGAAACAGCTCTGCGATATGCACGTCGCAGTTTCTCACCAAACGATGCGCTGACGTGGTCTCACTTTGCTTTTGGCGCCTGTTCATCAACAGAGTCTGCAGATCCACACAATATGAACACAACAGCAAATAAATCCCACATTACAACTGATTGTTGCACATTACATGTTTTTATTGGTATAAAAATGTGGTTTTGAATGCCAGTGACCTTTGCAGTATGACAAGTTTTATATTAATGACACAGTAAAGCAGTTATAAAGACAAAATAGATTCAAATACAATTTAAAACGCTTTAT
This sequence comes from Apistogramma diplotaenia, assembly GCA_015052665.1. Taxonomy (NCBI): domain Eukaryota; kingdom Metazoa; phylum Chordata; class Actinopteri; order Cichliformes; family Cichlidae; genus Apistogramma; species Apistogramma diplotaenia. The sequence goes on from VOQJ01002753.1 coordinate 67,965, forward strand.
AAAAACATGTTTGCCATAAATGCAATGTTTTTATTGTTTTTGTTTGTTTTTTATGGTGTAGACATCACAACAGATACGATTATTTTATAGTAAGGTACTTATAGTACAGTATAATGTATATTTAATACATTAACATATATATATTTTTAAATACTGTGGCAATAAAAATCAAAGACCAAATATCAACCATGTACATAAGGATAATGTATTTTTGACATCTGTGAAAGAAGTCGTTTTGAAAAGTCAGAGCCACGATCTAAAAAAAGCTTTAAGGCCACAGGGTAAAGATCTGTGTAGTCACATTTACAACGTGAAGAAGCTTAAATTCCCTCCTCCTTGACCAAGTACTCTGGAAGAGACTGAAAAGCAGTGACGGGTACGGTCACCGGGACCGTCAGTGACATGGTGCTGGGCTCAACTGACGAGGGAGAGACCTCACTAGGGGGCGGAGGAGAAGGGAGGGGGTCTGTGTGAATGATGTTCAGTTCGCCGAGCTGCGTGGCAGCCGGCAGGGCGTCTCCGTGAGTCCGCAAATGCTTGCGAAGGTAGGCGGCAAACAGGAAGGCTTTGCCACAGTGGGGGCAGCTGTGGGGTTTGCTGGTGGAGTGGATTTTCTGATGTTTGCGCAGTCCCGACTTGTTGAGGAAGCGTTTGCCGCAGCTGCCGCACACGTGCGGCCTCGGCTTGAGGTGCTGCTTTTCGTGCTCGTGCAAGTCCGCCAGCTGTGCAAACTCGGCATGACAGGTGTCGCAGACGTGCAAACCCAGCGGCACAATTTTTGTAACAGATGACGAAGTGGAGTCGATGGAGTGAAGGTTTTCGTGGGTCTGAACTTCTTCCCAGGTACCAAATGTAGTATCACAGTGAGTACAGGAGAACTGAGGGAGGGTCGTGTGGGCAGGAAAGCCTGAAGCCGACCCGGCCTCTGTCTCCTGCTGCTGCTGTTCAGACTGCTCGGCAAGGTGAGTTCTTTCATGTTTGCGCAGGCTTGAGGACACCACGAATGACTTCAAACACTCCTCGCATTTGAAAGGCCTCTCTCCAGAGTGCACTCGCCGGTGCTTGTTGAGGCTGGAGCGCTCGGCAAATGACTTGTCGCACTCCGTGCACGAGAAGGGCCTCAGACCCGTGTGGACAAGCATGTGGCGCCGAAGATCCCAGGATGCCACAAAAGCCTTGTCGCAGCTCTCGCATTTGTAAGGCCGCTCTCCGGAGTGAACGCGCTCGTGTACGGCCAGGTCAGCCGGCTGCCGGAACCTCTTGGAACACTTATCACAGGGATAGGGCTTGTATCCCATGTGGGCTCGCTGGTGGCGACGGAAGCTGGAGGGGTCGGAGAACATCTTGCCGCACTGCGGGCAGAGGAATGGCTTCTCACCAGAGTGGGTGCGAAGATGGGACTGGTAGGAGGAAAGCTGAGTGAATCCTTTACCACACTGCTCGCACTGATAGGGTTTATTCTGAGAGTGGATTCGCTGGTGGCAGGCCAGGGAGGAGGAACGCGAGAACGCCTTGCCGCAGTCTGAGCACAGGTAGGGTTTTTCTCCGGTGTGGGAACGCTCGTGGTTCCTGAGGTCCTTCAGCTCCGTGTACGTTTTGCCACACTCATTGCAGACGTACGGCCGATGGCCCTGGTGGTTCCTCCTGTGTTTTCGGAAAACCGAGGGGTCGGCGAAGCTCTTACCGCATTCGGCACAGAAGTATGGCTTCTCTCCAGTGTGGGAGCGCATGTGCACCTTCAGTTTGGACAAGGTCGGGTAGCTCTTGGAGCACTGGCGGCAGGAGAAAGGCCGCTCTCCGCTGTGTTGTGTCATATGGATCCTGAGGCATATGGCCTGCATGAAGGCCTTACCACATTCTGTGCATACAAAAGGTTTCTCCCCGGTGTGAGAGCGGCTGTGGTTGCGTAGCTCTGTGGGTGTTTTGTAAGCTTTGTGACAGTCGGGACACTGAAAGGGGCGCTGGGCCGAGTGAGTGCGCTCGTGCTTTGAGAGCTGAGCCTTGCTCGAGAATGTTTTGGCACACTCAGGACAGGGGTGCTGCTGCTGCAGTCGCTCCTTCGCATGTTCTGACTGCTTGTGGCTCTGCAGAGCTGGCAGACTCTTGAAAGCCTCTGTGCATGCAGAGCATTTGAAAAGGGGTTTGGCTTTCGGAGGTCTGCCTCTGCCACGTTTTTTTGCAGGCTGATCCCTCTCCACCTCTTCCTCTTGTTGGCCCTCTTCGTCCTGTACAGGAGGGGTGCACTCCGCGGCAAGAGGTGGGCTGCCAGGCTGAGCAGAGGCCATCTTTACATCTACTAAAAAAATGATACAAAAAACACACCGTTTAATAACAACGTAAAAAAATAAAGACATCAATGGACGCATGAGACAAATTTTCTTCCACGTGCGTGAGGCTGTTTAAGTGTTATGATAATTACGGATGTGAAGAGAAGCGCTTCAGTAATAGCAGCTTTTGAGCCAAGAAATAATCAGTCAGGTAATAAGAGAAATATGTGGGTGTGCATTTAATAACAAAATGGCTGGCATTAGGACCCCAGGGACAATAAGCTAGCTGCTTTGATGCCAAAGGAAGTTGGTGAGGAAATGTCAGAGATCACGGTGCATGAACGACTCATATATGCACGACCAGAGAAAGAGATTTATTTTTTAAATCACTGCTCAGCGTGACGGTGCTCCGAACAGCCGGACGTGTTATGTACGTATCCCCCTCCGCTAGCTGTAGCTTGCTAAATATTTGTACTAACTCAAAATGGCTGGCTTTAGGACCGGCTGCACTCGATAGTATCATCATCATCATCATCAACACCATCACCATGACCGTAAATGCACAGAATGCATCAAGCTAATGTTAGCCGTATTGTAGCTTGTGCGTAGTAGAAAAAACAAAGGGCGTTCTTACCGGAATCAGAGCATTGATCTCTGCTCGGTGGTGCCTCGGTAAACGGCTGCGTTTGAGACTGTGGCTGCCGCTGACTGGCTGCGAGAACCCGGACGGCTCTAGGACCACGATGACGGCTCTCGGCGAGTCAAGTGTGCAACAATTTAATTCGTTTAATTATAACATTTCAATCTAAGACACAACATATATGTGCTAAAACCCTTTTAGTAAAATATGAGACTCAATAAACTTAGATTGCGGTCTTAAAGTGGCAAGATGCCTGCCCGACTACTCAAAGTTAAAGGCAGAGCTAGCAGCTATCCAGTATATATATTTATTTATTTATTGAAGGAGGCGGGGGGTTAGTTAATGTAAGTAATTTTCTAAGTGATTTGAACGTGAGCATTCATCGCTTGCTTTTTATTTGCCTTCGCTTTATAAATTTTTTTCTTTTAACGCCATCGGTTTGTAACGTCAGTTAGTTGCTGTAATTTAAGCCCGTCGAGTTACTTTGAAGAGGGAACTATTTCTCTGTTGCACATTTCCTGTTTCCTAGCAACAAGCGCACTGTGGAAATGGTGATGGAAGAAAAAAAAGACAATTGGAGGGGGGGGCTGCCCTTTACATAAAAGTAAAAAATTTAAAATAACGAGGGAATAGTTATCTGTGGGACCCGGGTGAAATAAGTGCTCCTGTAGGTATTAAACTCTGTGCACTCGCTGGCCTCTGCAGTTTCGCGTTTATAAGTGTTTTTTGGTGCAATGGGTGCAATGTTTGTTTAGCTAGCCAAGATTATGCTAGCTCGTAACCCGCTAATGTTAGCTCACCGCTTTTTTTTTGCCATTAATAGTTAAGTTGCTTGGTGTTTCTTAAAACGTAACGAGGACGTGTGTATTCGTTACGTTTTTGCTCATAATGCGGAGGGCGATGCGTGTTTACAGTGTCGGTGCATTTATTATGAGAGGCGTTGTTTTCCTGGTGTATTGAAATAGCTAGTTCAATTAGCATGCTTGTGCAGAGAGGTAGAAAAACATGCCAGGCTGTTTACACTCGGCTGGTAAGTCTGCCCTCATGCATGTTAACTATTGAGAAATACGCATTAAATATGAGATGTATTGGCTTCTCATCTTTAAGAATATAATAGTAATGTTAAGTTATCTGCAACATTGTCAAGTGTGTAGTTTGATGTGCTTCATAAAAGTAATACAGTTGCTGAAATCTCTTCTGCCCTCGACAGCTCCATTTGCCTGGATTCCACAAATTCACCTCACTCTTCTGATCTGGTGGGACTGGTTCTTGACATCTTTCTGTGCTGTTATCCCCCACACAGTCCTTGGATTTTATTGTGAAGAACTGCCCACCTTTTATATGGAGAAGAAAGGCATCTAATGCATTTCTGTCCTGCATGTTCAAACACTTTGTGTCTGGCACTTTTAGTTCAGTCCTCCTGTTGTGATGGCAGTGCAAGACCCTGGCAGGACTACAGGTTTTCTTTGCAAACAGTGTGGCATGGTGTGTCCCAGTATGCCCAGTCTGGTGGAACATATGGAGTGCCATCATCAGCGAGATGAAGAACGCAAGTTTAAGTGTGATGAATGTGGACGTGGCTATAGGCATGCTGGTAGCCTAACTAACCACAAAAAGACTCACGAAGTAGGTTCTTTTCAGTGTGACATATGTGGAAAAGACAACTCCAATGCCTCAGCCTTGAAGAGTCATCTCCGTAGCCACACTTCACTAAAGAAGTATTCCTGTGTGGAATGTGGGAAAGCTTTTCGTCTGGCAACGCAGCTGGCTACACATGAGAGGGTTCATCTTGCCAGACGAACAAAAGAGCAGTCATATCGGAATGTAGACATGGATTATTCCTCGCATGAAAATAGACATGAACTAGAAAATGATCACCCACATCATGTTGGAGAGCACTTGACCAGTGTTGGGATTTCCACAGTAAATAGCCCATCCGAGGAGAAGTCTGACGTTACTTATAATCTACAATCCGAGACCTCAGACGATGCAGTAAATCGACCATTCAGATGTGATTTATGTGACAAGTCATATATACATCATCGAAGCTTGACCAACCATAAAAAGACTCACCAAGTGGGAACGTTTGAGTGCACGGTATGTTTTAAACTGTTCAATAACATGGCTGCCCTTTACAGCCATCAGAGAACTCACAAGGCAAGAAGCGGGACTGACCTCAGTTCGATAGGTCGAGGCACACCTCTGGACCAGTTTTCACCTCAGAGCCAAGATGCTCCAGTAAATTTTTGCCATTTATGTCAGGTACTTTTCCCTAACAATGAGGAGTTCCAGGACCACATCCAAATGCACAACTCTTCATCTCTGTCACTTGGCCTTCAAGATTCTTTGTCAGAGAACCATAATATGTCATATGAAAACAGCATCGCTTCACCTGAGTCGAACTTTTATGCTTCTCCTATAAACAGTATTCCTCCGGTGTCATCAACAGATAATCATGGAGACTTTGATCCACAAGAGAAGATTCTAAGTAATGGTCACATGTACTCTGACTGCTCTAGTAATCAAACCCCATCGTCCAATAGCACTCAGGGAGAACCCCCAGTCATGGACACAAACACTCTCAGTCCTACCCTGATGCCCACACAGAACAATTGCAATGCACCTGAAATTGAAGAGACTTCAACTGTAGATTGTGATGAGCGTCCCTTCAAGTGTCAGGTCTGTGGCAAAAGCTACCGGCACTCTGGGAGCCTCATCAACCACAAAAGATCACATCAGGTTGGGATTTACCAGTGTTCCATCTGCAGAAAGAATTACCCTCACCTGGCAGCCCTCAAAAGTCATCTTCGCCTCCACAAAGCTCAGCCGTCTTCTTTTAACCTCAGTGCTGAGGGAGACTGGCTGTCCTCAGAGCCTCTGACTTTGGATAACCAGCAGGGCTCCTTCTCCTCCCATGACGAAGAGGAGAACAGTGCTCACCCTGTGCTTCGCATGGATCAGGAGAATGGAATTGATTGCAGCAATGGATCACTGTACCACAAGCAGTTTAATCAGGACTTCTCCCAGGACATGACTATGCATCTACCTCACAATGAACACCTGATGCAGAGGCACATGTGTGCAGACTGTGGAGAGACATTTGCAGATATTGCAGGGATTAAGTCTCACTGCTGCCCATTGCTGCAGCAGCAACATAACGCTACTAATGGTGACTATGACAACTGTTTAAACTTCCAGGTTAGTAATGGTCATTGTGAAGTTGGAAATCTGGGAAGTACTGTAGAGTTCCAGGGTTTGAATGCTAGGCACAACCAAAGTCATTTTGAACAAAATTTCCGAGAAAATGTTGGCAGTGACCAGCTGAATGGTGACCAAGAAGATGTTAACACCGACGAGGAAGACGATGGTGACCTCTATCAGTGCTCCATATGTGGCAACAGCTACACAACCATGAGGGCTCTCAGGAGCCACCTTCGAGGGCACACGCAGTCTCATGGCACTCCTGCGAGCTCAGGGCCTTCTTCCATGTCCTCTCACGAAGAGGTGAAAGACGAGGAGTCAGGAGAGATGATGATCTGTAGTACGTGTGGGGAAAGTTTTGCCAATAAGCAGGATTTGATTACTCATCAGCTTGTACACAATCAGGACCAGGTAGATAATGCTGAGCATTTCCACATGAATAGTGATGCTTCTGAAAGCAAGGACGAAGCACAGAACAGCATCTGTGGAAGCTGCGGTATCTTCTGCACCAGCTACCATCATCTTGAGAACCATAACTGCACAGCTGAGAGGAAACCTGAGTTGGTGGACAGCAAAGAGGAAGTCAAACTAAATGAGGTTTCCCAGCATGAAGACGCGGCTCTCATCAAAGAAACGGTCAATACTGAGAACCGCCAGTACAAGTGTGATCAGTGTGGGCGGTCATACAGGCACGCCGGCTCCCTCCTCAACCATAAAAAGTCTCACAAAACGGGTGTTTTCAGATGTCTCGTCTGCCAGAAACGCTTCTACAACCTGTTGGCCCTTAAAAACCATCAGAGATCCCACTTTGACATAAAGAGGTTAGTTCAGCACGATTACACATTATTAATATATATATGTAAAATACATGACCAGTGCTTGTTGGAAAGAAATGAATGTTTAGAAGAAGAAAAAAAGCTGCTGCCTGTAGAGTCTGTTTAGTTTTTTCTCTGTCACAGAAGTGTTTTGTCATTGTGGCTTTACTCCTTGTGTAGACTTTTCCCAGTTTAACAAACATAGAATTAACTATAACCCTTCTCTCCTCCCTCAGGCATACTTGTCATGAGTGTGGGAAAGCTTTCAAAATTCAGAAACAGCTATTGAATCACCTGAGAAGGCACAAAGAGAACCAAGCCAAAATCCAGGAACTCAACAACCAGATCCAGGCCCTCATGCAGATGAATGGGACCAGGTCAGATGGAGGAATGCAGCCCTTAGCTTCAAATGCCAATCAGGATTGTAATTCTCCTCGGCGCTGCAAGGAGCTGGCTGAAGAAAGGGCAGAGATGTCAGTGAAATCAGAGGACACCGGTGACCGGCGACCTTTTGCCTGTGACCAGTGTGGTCGTACGTATCGCCATGCAGGAAGTTTGGTTAACCACAGAAACTCTCATAAAACAGGTGAATATTACTGCTCAGTTTGTAACAACACTTACTCTAACCAGCTAGCAATGAAGAACCACTTGCGTACCCACTTTGCATATAAAAGGCACTCTTGCCAAAACTGTGGAAAGGGCTTTAGAGGAAAGAAGCAGCTTTTAGCTCACGTCTGTGGAGACCTCAGAAAGGATGCGTCTGGATTAAGAAGAGGCCTAAAATCTAAAGCCTTTAAGTGTAAGGAATGTAAGCAGACCTTTTTCTCTGCTGACCAACTGGCAGCCCACACCTGTGATCAACCTTCAGGTAGCAGGGAAGTAGATTTAAATACTTCTCCAAATAAAGAGGAGCGACCTTTCATGTGCAACATATGTAATCGCAGCTATCGCCATGCAGGCTCACTGTTGAATCACAAAAATACCCACAAAACAGGACACTACTGTTGCACCTTCTGTTCCAAGCCCTTCACCAACCCCATGGCTTTACGCAATCACACGCGCATCCACACGCAGAAAAAGAAATATGTGTGCCTCACATGTGGGAAGGCCTTCCGTCTCGCCAGCATCCTGCACAATCACCAGAGGGTCCACAATCGGGCGGTGAGTCACTTCAGCTGTCCTTCGTGTGGGAAGAGCTTCCAGGGCAGGTCTGGCTTGAAGAGGCACCGCTGCCGCAGAGGTCAGAGGAACACAGGCTCCGGAGTCCAGCAGTCAGAGCGGGGAGACAGGTGTTTCATGTGAGCCACCAAGTCTTTTTCTATTTCTATTCCTTTCACTTGTTAGAAACCCTGACATGCCATTTATTCAGAATATTGTTTTAAGTTTTGGTAAAACCTGACATCAATTTGGCCAGAGAGATGTATTGTCCTGTACTAAATTGATGCAGATAAATCTGGAATTTCAGCATTTTTGTGGACTAAGTAACAGAAATCCTGTCTTGTGTTTGCCTAGAAAACAATTTTACCACCACATAGTTCACTAGAGAGTGCTGACGAGCCTGAGTGGTGGCTGCAGCCATGGTTGGAGGCATTTTGTTTTCAAGTTGTACATACATGGAATTGTATAACTCTATCCCATTCTCGCTAACCTGATATCTTTAGAATGCCTGGAAGGAGTTTGTTCAGATTTGGCACAAATGTCCACTTGGATGTAATTGTGAGTAATTTGAGGGCTTTTTTTTGTGCTCAGCTTTATATGATTTGTATAGAAAAGAGATGCTGCCAGCACAAAAATTGCTGCCTGTGGCCCAGACCATAATTTTCCTGCTTGATTAAGGCATGCAATCATGAGGTGGTAATTCTGGTTTAGCACATCAGTACAATGTACTGAACAATATAATGTGTAGTGTCCTGCTGGGATTTAATCTGCACATTTCCGTGCTGCAGGTGTGACCTGTGTGGACGCTCCTATCGCCATGCCGGCTCCCTTCTCAACCATAAAAAGACGCACTCGGAAAGCCTGCACCACTGCACCTTGTGTCTCCAAACATTTCCCGACCCTGTCACTCTGCAGATACACACCCAGATGAGGCGTCACTGTTGCCCCGAATGTGGCAAGACCTTCTGTCTGGTCGCCCACCTGCAGAGCCACATGGAGGTGCACTCAAAGGACCAGGCTGTGGTCTGCAGCTTGTGTCAGCAGAGCTTTCCCAACACAGCCAGCTATCAGGAGCACCAAAACATGCACCACATGGCTCAGGACCACTACCACCAGAGCCAGGATGAATCTATAGATAACACCCTCTGCTGGGACTCAGGAGTTAATCAGTCTATGGGAATGGGACGGCTGCACGATGAAGTTCCACCACCCTTGTCCCATATTCCAGGAAGTATCACTAATTCACCGAAGAATAACGGCACTTCTGGGACAGAGGAGAAGATCCACGTCTGCGAGCACTGTGGCCGTACTTACCGCCACGCCGGCTCCCTCCTCAACCACAAGAACAGCCACAAGACGGGCTCCTTCTTCTGCTCAGTGTGCCAGAAAGAGTTCACCAACCTGATGGCCCTGAAGAACCACCGGCGCATTCATACAGAGCCCAAGCGCTACCAGTGCCTCGAGTGTGGAAAGGCATTTCGTGTATCCACTCAGCTCATATGTCACCGAAGGATACACACCAAAGAGAAGCCCTTCGCCTGCCTGCTGTGCGACAGGAGCTTTTCCAGCAAGTCCAACCTGCGGCACCATCAGAAGATGCATCAGAACTCCCAGACCTTTGACTCCTCATTTAACATGGATGCTAATGCGTTTATGGACCTAGACATGGGGTCTTTTCTTTAAAGAACTACTCCAGAGCATACAAAAGAAGAGGACAGATGGTCCTCTTACGTTTCTGTTATTTATCCCTCTATCAGTAATTGTAACAGTATTTTTTTTTTCAGGAAGTGCTTCTTGGTTCTGACAGATGCTCCTTTGAAGATACGCACATTTTCATTACTGACTTCCAGTCTTACCTCCAAAAAAACAGATGGCGACATCAATGAAGCGTCTCCAGAGGGATTATCAGTCAGCTTTTAATAAGGCCTGAAAGTTCCCCGTGGATACGCAGGATCTCTTAAAACAGAGCAGGTGATGAAAACAGTCTTCGCTCATTCCTCGATGACGAACCAGCCAACCAAAGCGAACAGAGAAGGTCCGTGTACGAACGTAAAGCTGATGACACGTTTTTTTAACAGTACTGTTACAACTCGCTCTGTATAATTGTGTTCAGTGCCTCTGTGAGTTCCTTAGGAAACTGTATATATCTCAGAATCCTTTTGTTAGCTCTGCCGTCAGTGTTGAGGGACTGCTCACCTTCCTTTGGGATCTCGTTTCGGGCAGGCCGGTTATTTTTAAGTCAAATACCTCTGGCTGTGTTTGAAGATCAGTGGCTAAGTGATTTACTGAAACCATATTATGAAATGAATAGTTGTACCGCTAATAATATTCAATGTTCAAGTTCACGCCGAGTGACATTGTATGCTAAAATGGATGTATTTATTAATTTATTCCTGTTATTTTCACGTGCGTATTTTAATTAAGAAAAAAACTTTTTCTGAATATTGTAAAAAAAAAAAAAAAAAACGTCTTCGAAAACTCGTAGCTTTTAAGGGATTTCTCGTCGGTTGATTTGTTACTCATTAAATCTCAGTTACAACATGCAGGACCGAACGAGCCAAGGCTGGTGTGTTGTTGTCAGCACTCAGGGTTAACCTTTGAAAGGAACATACCTGATGTGTGAAACATTGCAATCAGTTTCTGAACTGAGCAAAGTTTTTTTTTTTTCTTCTTCTCCCGTTTATGCTATTTCAGCACCTGAATCCATCTTTGAGAAGTATCAGTCACATTTAAGTGCCAGTGCCTGAAATGTATATTGATTGTAGCAGTTTAATGTGAACAAACCTCCTCTTATTGAGCGTTATACTGTAAACCACAAGGATGATTATTCTTTTTTTACTTTAATCATAAATTTATTTAATTTATCTTTGGATCTGGAGCTCTTCAGTTCTAGTTACACTATTATAAAACAGTCAAGACAAGCATTGAACACCAACACATGCACTTAGAGGTGGATGACACATTAAGATGTGGTGACCACGCCCACACGTAGTTTTTAGCCTCCTCAGACAATTTGTGTTGGGGTGTTGTGCCAAAAAGTGATCGTCTGCCAAAAAGCGATTTCCGGTGTTTGCCAAAAAATGATTGCCTGTAATTAAAAGTCTC
>VOQJ01002757.1:11352-29685 GCA_015052665.1 Apistogramma diplotaenia
TGGTGTCTGTGGTGAAAAGTGCACTTACTACCCACTACCATCCTGCTCCACATCACTCAGCAGCACATAAAGCCTCACCGTAATGACCCATGTGTTGTGTATCTGCACAATTTCAAAAAAGAAAACTATCAGAAGTTGTTATTTTAGCTGTGAAAGTGTAGTCAGCAATGATTTTTATTCTCATATAGGAAGTAGTTGTGATGTTTTTTCCCAGCACCACTGCGTCTAGTCAACCCCAGTAAACCCCCTTCGGTGCCACTTTGCATCTCAAATCAGAGCAAAACCCCAGTAGTTTCAAACCTATTTGCTTTGCCTCCCATAACCTCATAGCTTTATCATTTAAGTGCTCAGTCAGTCAAAGTAAAGTTTTATATGAACTGATTTTAAACAAACTACTATGCATTTTACTAGCATGTGTAAAAGTGTGCGGGGCAGCCAGACATTGCAAGCATTTCTAAAGTCAGGTTTTTTTTGTATAAAAACTATGCAGCACAGAATAAGCATAAGATGAGTGGACTCAAAATTCAGCCATAAAGTGAGCTTTTTAAGCTTATGGACTTCTAGTTCTAGTATGGATATCTAGTTCCTGACCAAAGTTAGTGGAGCAGGTGGCAAAATTTCAAACTAAGGCATTGGATGTTTCTTGGCACAAAACTTATCTCCCATTTGCATGTTTAACTTTTAAATACTTTCAAGGACACTTTCTGATGCAGCTGCTCCTCTTTTGCATAGATGGTTGAGGTTCCAATCTGATTGGCAATGAACAAGTTGATTCAGGTGCCCTCATTGGTGTCTGGTGTTGTAAAAATTCTTTTTTTGATCCAGTCATCCTCAGTAATTCTACTGAATTTGTGCCAAACCAATGACTCATGCCTCTTGCCCACTTATCTGCAAATGAAGCACAGCTGGCAGTTAAGCCAATTGGTTTCTATGACGGTTGTTTTCTAACAGACACAAGCAGCGAAATGTGTGTGTGAGCATACAGCTTTATTTCAGGTATTACTGGAGGGTGAAAATTATGCAATTTGGGTGTGTGTCTGAGGGAATAAAGGGGGAGGTTTTATCTTTAGTGATGGAGAACAGCCACTCCGCTGGAACACTTGTATAGAGGAAAGGCATTTTTCTCCAAAGATGAGTTATTTTTAACCATTATTGGTTAAAGATTCTGTAGTGTGTAACAGTGTGTGTTGGCCAGCCCATCTCAGGTGTAAGTGGCTTCATTGGCTGCTGTGGTTCTCCCAATTTTAGTTTCTTTTTGGACTTTGGTTTATATTTAGATTTATCTTCTCACTTTCCAACTCGTTTTCACACAATCCCCACAGCATAGTTGGTAGCTGTGTAGTGTGTACAGTGCAGCTGCCCTGTCATATGTCGATATGTAAAGTTTTTTAGATTAGGGTAAAATAGTCTTTCCACTGAGCCTGTGAGGACATCAGAAGTAGCCCCAGGGGAACAAGTAAAAGCTGAGAATCAATTTGCTCTTCAACACTTTGGTAGCAGTGTTTGCTGTTCCTTTTCTTCTCCAGTGTCAGGCATGGTGGAGACAAGTTGTGTAATGGCATAATTATTTGACATGTGCAGACTAGAACAATGTGGGGTGATGACCACAAAATAATCTCTAAATGCCAACTTAATGTGCATTAAACAAGCTCGGCAGCACACATACACACATGCCAGCCCGCATAATGGCTGAATGAGTCGTTTTTAAGAACAGAAGACATTTGACAATTGTAGTCAAATATTTTGACCCAGTCATCTCGGGGCCATATCAGTTTCAGTGTGGAAATCCACCGTAGCATAAACTTAATGCAGAAAAATAAACATCTCTGTTTCTTTGTTATTGTCTGATGTCATGATGGTGGAGTTTGGTGAGGAGACGAGCTGTTTATGTTTTTGTACTGTTTTGGTTACCTGTAATCTCTCTCTATCACGACTCTGCGGCGATGGTGTGAAAGTGGAATCTTTCCGATGCTTGGAGTGAGCTTAATTCTGCAGTTTAAAAAAACGTTTTTAAATTTGAATAATATTTCCATAAATACATTTATTGTATGAATGTAATTATAACTTGGCAATAAAATCAGGTGGTACAAACAGCCAAGAAGTTTGCACTTTGCTTCCAGGCCAGATCTGATCTGTAGGCTTAGTCTGAGGCTTAATAAACTGGCACAGACAGGTTATTTTTAGGGAAAGTGCATAAAAGTCTAGGTGTAAAGACACGTGAAAATAATTATTAATGTTAAAGTGGAAACATTTAATGGCTCTTAGATATATAATTTGGCTTTAAAAATGACATGGTTTTCAGCTGCTGGTTTGGCAGGTGTTGGGCTTGTAGAGGCAGTTGGATAAAATGGGTGGCTGCAAAGAGTACTGAAACAAAAACATATCCTTAAGGCATTTATGCCTATGATACATAATAGTGGAAGTTCAAATCCTGATTTTTTTATTAAATACAGTACCAGTCAAAAGTTTGGACACAGCTCCTCATTTACTGGTTGTAAATATTAAACTTAAAAGTGTTGAACAAACCAAAATATGTTTTAGATTCTTCAAAGTAGGCACCTTTTACTATAATTACAGCTTTACACTTCTCTCTATAGCTTCATGAGGTCATCACCTGTAATGGTTTTCCAGCAGTCTTGAAGGAGTTCCCAGAGGATCTGCACACTTGTTGGCTGCTTTGCCTTCACTTACAGTCCAGCTCATCCCAAACCTGCTGGGTTTAGATCAGGTGACTGTGGAGGCCGGGTCATCTAACGCAACACTCCATCACCTTCTTTCTTGGTCAAATAACCTTTACACAGCCTGCAGGTGTGTTTAGGGTCAATGTCCTGTTGAAAACCAGATGGATGGCATGTCGCTGCAGAATGCTGTGGTATTCGTCCTGGTTACGTTTGCCTTTGATTTTGAATAAATCGCCAACAGTGTCACCAGCAAAGCACCCCATATCTTCACACTTCCTCTTCCATACTTCACGTTGGGAGCTACACATGTAGGAACCATCTGCTCACCTTTCCTGCATCTTACAAAGACATGGTGTTTGGAACCAAAAGTCTCAAATTTGGACTCATCAGGCCAAAGGACAGATTTCCACTTGTCTAATGCCCATTCCTTGTGTTCCTTGGTCCAAGGCATTCTCTTCCTCCTGTTGTTCTTCTTTAGAAGTGGCTTCTTTGCAGCAATTCGACCGTAAAGTCCAGATTCATGTGGTCTTCTCTGTTGAGATGTGTCTGCTACTTGAACTCTGTGACGCGTTTAGGTGGCCTCTTATCTGGAGTGCTGTTAACTTGTGGTCTGAGGCTGGTAACTGATTAACTTATCCTGTGCAACTAAGGTAACTCTTGGTCTTCCTTTCCTGGGGCGGTCCTGATGAGAGCCAGTTTCATCACTGAGTAGTTTTTGCCATAATACGGATTAGAGCATTACTCAAATCGAGCTATTTGCTGTTTACCAACTCTGCCTCTTCTCAGCACAACTGATGGGCTCAAACACATTAAAAGGGCAAGAAAATCAAGAAATTAAATCTTGACAAGGCACAGCTGTTAACTGAAAGCCATTCCAGGTGGCCTCATAAAGCTGACTGAGAAAATATCAAGATGTGCAAAGCTGCCATCTAAGCAAGAGGAGCCTACTTTGAAGAATCTAAAATCTAAAACATATTCTGGTTTGTTTAACACTTTTTTGTTTACTATGTAATTCCATGTGTATTTATTTACAGCTTAGATGACTTTCGTCCTAATCTATGATGCAGGCAATTTTTACATAATGAAAAACCACTGAATTAGAAGGTGTGCCCAAACTTTTGACTGGTGCTGTTTTTGTGCAGCAAATCTTTGCCAGGCAATTTATAGTCTTCAAAAACAGTTAAACACTTTATTTATTACACCAGAAAACTCAGTTTTAAGCTCATCCCCCCAATTTAGCAAGATGGTACAATGATTGAAACCTAAATTCTGAGGTTTGTAATAAAATAGCACAGGAACTTATTAAGTGTTGACAGTGGCACCCATAGCACATATTTTTAATGTCCTGACTGTTTGGTTTGGAGATCATAATTTATCGTATTTTGAGAGCACTTCAGGTTTATGACAAGTGCTTTTTTTTTTTGGAAAGGGGAGGTTTTGGGGTTTTAGAAAAGTGGGAAAAGCTGAAGTCTGTCATTTTAAAGGAGGGCTCATTGTATAAAAATATACAGTTTATTTAAATTTGACTTAATGTTTTAATTGAAATGTTTTGGGAGGATTTTTTACAGACATTTAACAGTTAACTGACTAAAAAGAACATCCATGTGAATATACAGCTCTCTTGAAGCTTGGTTTACAAAGTCCTCATTCCTATTTTGATGTAATAATAATGATGATAATAATAATAATAGTTAGTGGCTCTGTATAGTCAATTATCTATTAAGTTTATATTACAAATGCCTATCTGTACTTTAGGCACCTTCTTATGTCTCCAAAATAAAAGTCTCAATCAGTCAAAAATCTACATTATAACAAAGAATCAAAAATTATATTGAAAATAAGGATGATGCATAGCAGATTATAATTTTTTTGGTTGGCTGAGCATTGATCTCATGTCTGTGGATGGCTCACAGCCCACGGGGTGGGGAAGCACTGGTTTCCAGTGAACAATGTAGCAGCTCAAACCACCTGAAGGATTTATAGTTGCATGTTGCCCTCATATTTGTAGAGTCATACTTCACTACCTCTAACCATTGTTAGAAGATTATAGAGCTTATTTAGATTGTGACAGGTGTCCTGCAGGAGTTAGAGAAAATTTGTTTAAAAAGCAATCCTCATGAAAAAAAAATCAGCCTGACAGGACACGGAGCACTTCCTGTCAAACATCAGTTACACCAGGTTTTGCATCCATTTCGTACCCCTTTCTTCTCGTCCTGACAGCCACTTCCGCCTTTATGGTGCAGCTATTTGCATCAAATTGTTTTTCCTCCAGATGGCTGCATGGGGGAAAAAAATGTCACTGCAGCTTTTAAGAAAACAGTGACAGTAATGGAGGACGCAGGCTCACACAGACACTGATATCTATCATTTGTCTGTCAGCGCAGGCAGCTCAGGTTGACCCAGGCATCTGCACACACACCTGACTCACCTACACCTCCATCAATATCACAGGGTTCATCTCAAGTTTGACAGACGGAGACATAGCCGTGCTTTCTCTGTGTGTAGCCAGTGGGGGAAATACGCCATGACTTCCAAGATAAATCTAAAGCGGAGGCAGCACACTTATGGAAAAAACAATATATCATTTACGAGCTCAATATTTTAGTCAGCATATTGTGTGATTAATGTAGCCTTTGTTTGTTTTTGCCAATTTCTAAGGCTAGAAAATAAAAAAGAAAATTGAGGGCAATTGCCCAACTGTTATGCAAAAAGGCAGCAGGGTAAGGTGAAGGAAGAGGATTCTTTTCCTTGTACTCTGTTCATGCCAAGTCATGCATTTATTGCATGCCAACATGGCATACCAAGGCTCTGCAGGAGGCAGGAAATATGTTATTTATTGTCATTTATTTTAGCATGGAAGATGAATTAAATAAAAGCTGTCTGGGATAGTGAAATTCTAAATGTGCTCCTAAAGATTTAAAGTAATTTAAAGCATTCACCTATTTGAGCCCATTTTACTCCTACTGCATTGCACTATAGAGAAGCATACTTTTGACTTTTAATCCCACTGGAATTATTTTATAACACAAAATATTTTAAAATGATCTTCTTTGTCTTAGAAAAGAGAGAACTCATTTAACACATATAATTCTAGTTTTAACATATCCAATGTAGATTGCTTGAAACTACTCGTAATGACAGTCTACACAGTATGTGCCTCATGACGTGGCCTAGAGAAAGCCTGGATGCCTGCACTTCTTGTTGGGGGGGGCAGGGTAAAAACAAAAAAATCCCCCACTGTCACTGGAGATGGCCCTGTTTGTTTTTCTAAGCACCCTTTGAGCTTTTTCAAGTGCAGAATTAAGGAGTGTTTGGGGACTTAACTGGGAAGCTTCTGCACTCCCACAACAGGAAGCACTATTGGTGATATTTGTGATTAATAGCTCTTAATAGCACTCTTTCTCTTTCTCTCGTGCACACATGCACTCCCCCCACCCTTTTTCCTTTTCCAGATGCCCCAAGCCTGTTTTTTTATAAATAAATTCAAATACAATTAATTGTCATCATACAGTATATGGTTTAAATGATCCAACTCTAGAAGAAGTCACAGAGATGAGCATTAGGTCCTTTAAGTAAGAATTGCTTTCCTGCTATCACATTGTACATGTTCCAGTGACAGATTACTTGGACCATAATTGTACAAAAAATGGTTTATATTCCATTTCTGGTTTAATGTACGTTTCGAATTGTTACTCCGGCTGTTTTCTGTAAAAACACGTTAGGCTCAAAGGCTGTATTTTCAGTACTATGGTGAGCCTTACTTGGTAGTAACTAAAGTTTATTGGCCTGACCCGAACAGGGACACCTCAGGCACTTTTATGTTACATTTATATCATGCACTTCCTCAATTTGTCTTATTTTTGTGCAATATTTTTTTTCCAAATACAGTTTATATTTATTGTTGTCTATAATAGTAAATATACACACACACAGTCTAGTAAACCATGACTTCTAGTGATTCCCATGAGTTCATTATCTCTACCTGTGCATCTTTTATCTGATCACAAAAAGCTTCTTCATTCACTCAGCCCTTCGTCCCTTCCTTCGGCCTGAGCTTTAAAACAGCTCAAAATTGAGGTGATTTTCTAAATGCCCAGCCTCGCCACTGAGGGGTATCATGTTGGCTTTGTGACTGCAGTGGAGCAACACCTCAGCGAGTTTGCTTAGCATTCCAGGTGTGATGTGTTTTGAAAAGTATTAATGAGGGATATGGAGGTATGAGAAATTTCTTGCAGGTTCAGTCAGGAGCCCTTGTCAAAACCCGAGCAAGCCTGCAAGGTGACGCTTTGTCATTATGACATTCTGATGCTCATGTCACGCCTTGAAACCACAGAGCTAGCTGCGATTTTCTGCTCTGGCTTTCAATGACCCAAGTAATGAATCAGTTTTGTAAAACAATTAGCAATGTAGGATCATTTCTGAAATGCATTCAAAAAATATTTAATAAACCTTTATTTATTTCTTCATGCTGATGGTTTTGGACAAACAGATGATATAGCTTATACTTATACTTGAACCTGTCAATATCTCATATTCTATATAAAAGATTGTCATTGTTGTATGTGAGAAATCAAACTACTACAAACATTATTAAGAAATTAGTGTTTAAGTCATCATAAGAGATTATAGTATTTATTGGGTCAAGTAAGCATGAGAAATAACTAGCCAGTATATCTCTCAAGTATTAGCCCATTAAACCAAGAAAATCTTGCTTCCAAGGAGTGACCTTCACCTTGTGGCTGCTGGGAATTACAGTCATTCACTGTGTGTCTTGGCTTGATGGATGACACCTGCACCCATTGAGCAATCATTCCCTGGTGTGCTATTGTTTTTCTTTCTCACTTTTGCGTGGGAGCAAACTGTATGCATTCCCATGCCAAAACCAACGAAGATAATCATCTCATCTGTGTGATGTATGATCTTCTTTCTTTGGACAAGTTATCAGACAACCTGGAATGACTGAATACTCGTGCTACCAGTGAAGCTTCTTGTTGGTTCTGTTCCAAAGGCTCACTGCAATGTAGAGAAAAAAAACCTACCAGCCTGATTATGATATGATGCATCACTTTTTAACACCTATGCTTCTCGTTTCTGACATGTGGTGCATGAGAGCCAAAATAAAAGCTCTATTTTGTGACTTTTAAAACACCGTAGGATAAGTTTAAAATTCGCCTAATATAGCACCACATTCTCACAGTGCTTTTGTTTCCACTGCTCTGTTCACCTTTACACTGTATCTTAGCCTGGAATGCATGTGTCTTAAATAGAAGTGTTCCAGTGTGTATTTAAAAGTGTGTCTAAATGGCTGTGCTCCAGACACTCCTTCGCTATTAGCACTTGTGTCTCTGCGTGAGTGTGTGTGTGTCTGCAATGTGCTGGATGACAAGCCCTGTCAGTACCATTGTGTACCAGAAATAAAAGAACCTTTAAATAATGGAATTTCCTAATATGTAACTCGCCGATGCGTGGCAAAGCCATAAACATCAACCAGATGGCAGGTCACTGTAATATTACGCCCCTCCTCGCAGCTGGAGGAGCGGAGCAACTGCTAAAGAAGTTGCAGCCAGACTTGGGCTAATATAAGGAAAGTTCAGTAGTATCATCCCTTCAGTGAATTCTCAGCATGATCAGTGACTTCATCTGAGGTTTTTGGGGGCTGTGAAGTGCTCTCGAGAGTGTGTGGGTTCACTACATCCACACTGTATGATTAAAAAGCATTTCGCGCTGGCAGTTGGAGTAGAACAGCAGGATACACTGTGGTGTGAGAATGTGGAGGAAATTACATACTTGGTGTCTTTTACACAGAGACGGTTTAATAAAGTGTCTCCATTGGACATTAGCAGGGGAAAAAAAATCATTGTATGATATTAATTGTTTCTCTGAGAATACGCTCAATAAATCTGAATTTATTGTAGCAAGGGCTTGCATCTTTTGTGGACCTGTCAACACTTAGGTAATTGCTGTGCCCTTTCTCGCAGCTTATTCTTTGTAGTGTGAGTGGCAGGACATGCCACAGCATTGTTCTGTTTTGTTCTGTTTCATTTTTTCTCAGCTGTAAAGATGTTTGACTCGGAGTTATCAAAAAATTAACCTGGAACACAAGTTACTTTTTCAGAAAACAAGCCAAAAAAAACAAACAAAATACTTTCACCACATTAGTTTTAATTAGCCTTAATTAGCCTTATTCTTACATTATAACTATCTGATAATTACGTGTTATTTAATGATTAGTAAACCTCAGCACAAAATGTATTTCTAACACAAATTAATCCATTTTTCAATGACTCTGGAGCTCGCTATGAAGCATCACGTAATTAAGCTGCTGTGTTTGTATAAGACACCATCTAAAGGTCAGTTTAGGATTATGGCCACAAACACAAGGTTTTCCTTCATGCCTATACAGCTTGTCATTTCATCTGCCATCAACTCTTCTTCACATGTCCTGTGTGCAAGGGTGTTAGACAAATGCTCAGACAAACACAGCAGAGTTTTGCATTAGTGCTTGTCATCACTTAATCCTTTTGCAACTGCCAACTTGGAGGAACAAAGCAACTTGCATTGCTAAGTGACACAAGCCTTGCATTTAAAGAATCTGGTCTATAGTGCGTTTAGACTTACACAGTGACAACCTGAGAAGTAAAACACACCTAACTAATTACTGAATCTAAATTATACACTGTGGCAGACCTTTCAGTTGGTGAGGGGTGTTAATGAATGTTCAGCTTTCTAAGTTATAATGAGGCATTGGGAAATCTCTATCCTTTAGGCCCAGTTTCCCAGACACAGATTAAACCTAGTCCTCAATGAAAAGTTTGTTGTTTTTTTGCTCAGGGATTACATTTTTCTTTAAGTCTGGGGCTAAACTTAATCCATGTATAAGGAACTGGATGACGGAGTTCCTGTAATCTGGGGTTAATCACAAGGCCCAAAATCTCGAGGAATGATTTCACTACGGTGCTCAGATGTGTGCAGATAGTGGCTCAGTAGTGTGGTGGTTTACACATTTCCTTTTGAGGAGTCACAAATCCCTTTTGGTGTTGCGCCAGGAAGGGCATCTGGTGTAAAAATCTGCCAAATAAAATATGCGGAACAATCTGCTGAAAGCAATTTCTTCTTCTTTATTCAGATGTGCACAGTTTGTTAAACATTTAAATGAAGATGCATAACTCGTGCATTTTCTACTCTGCTGTTTTCAGTCAAACCTCTTTTGTGTACTTTCTGGTTTGCTTTCAGCACCATTTAACATCTGCTCATTCTATAACTGAGAGACACAGGCTTTCACTTAAGCATAGAAATAAAATTTAGTAGTGCATTTTGCCACAGTACAAGTAATAACGTTTAACTCATCTATTTTCATATCAAACAAGAAGAAGACATTTTGCATTCCACCTCGATTACATCAGATGTAACAGCAGGCCTGCAGTACTGACTATGGTGAAGGATTGCATGTTTAGTTAAATGTCATCAAGCTTAGACTTAAGCTACCATGACATTAGCTGGAGGCCATGCTTGTGTTGTGATTAAGACTTATCAACACTGAACAGTGGAGTTTATAAAACTTTCTTTATGTTATGCTGTTTTTTTTTATTTGCCACTAAGTTAACTTCTACAGAATAACCACCCATGGAGCAAAGTGAGACATGCTGAATGCAGCTTCTATGTCATGTGATTTCTGCTCTTTCTTTGACTTGCATCACACAAAGGTTTGCGATGGGCTTTGGGTGATTTGCAGAGTTTAGTCTTCCTCTTTGTTTGTCTTCGTAGTAAGTGTCCACTGTTTGAAGACGTCTTGTTTACCCTCCGCACTTCCACCTCTAGATCACCTTGAGCATGTTCTCTCACTTCCCAGAAACTTTTTGTTTGCACAGACCGATCAAGCAGGAGGCAGGTTTGGTTTCATCGTGTAATCTGATTACCCGCTGAAAGATTTGACATTCCTCTGCTTCACATCGGGGCTATTAATAGTGTGGGCAGAAAACGATCTGTCCAGTGCATGCTTGTATTTACCTCTTCAGCGCAGTATCATTAAGAATGAAAGTCAGGTCAACCAAGCCATGACAGATGGAATTTAGCTTGACTCTGCCGCTGGTAGCTTGGTTCACTGGTTCTTGGTTTTCTCATTCGTACATTAAGATGCAACTGTAGACAAAGTCATTTTTACTGTGGTATTTCACTTGATAATTACTTCCCTGGAAAAACCCCAGAAGACACACGCTTTTATAGACAATATGTTTAATTGAGCAAATTAGAAAGACCCCATATTGCACAGCAGCTGTGTACACACACAGTGGAATCTGCAAGGGAAGCCCTCAGAGCCCCAGTAAAGGGATGCAGTGAGAATCGCCAGTTTAAAAAAACCTGATTGAGTCAGAGGGCCTCCGTGCCAAAGCAGTGGCTTTTCAACACAGATGCACATAGTTAGCGTGTGTGTGAAACCTCAGAGTCTCTCAATGATCACCCGGGTGCATTGATTCTACTGCCTTATTACTGATGCACTGGGTTTGCACGGGTGATATATTTGGTGGCTTCAGCTGTTCGAAATGTCGGGAATTACAGTCACTCGTAGGAATTTTGGAAAGAAAAAGAAGTCTTGCTGGATCCCTCATTCAGACCCAGGCACAAAACACAGAGAGTAGCTGGTATTTCAAAAAGGCAGAGTGATAATCACTGTGATGATGACGTTCCTGTGGAAAGTTGCTGGTACTGGTGCGGGGCGCCAGTCAAAACCATTTGGTAGAAACATGAAAAAATTTATTTTTACAGAACTTTCCGACTTAAAAGGGTTTTAAAATGAAAGGGAACAATATCACATGAGCAAACATCCACTGCTTTTTGCCCCAGTTAGTGGTTAAGCAAGCTTCTTATCAGATTGTTTTAGGGTGACTGTCACACACACTGTGTTGCTATCTGATGGTCACAGAGTTTAACATATCTATAGCTACAAGTTCACACGATCTGTTTGGAAGATTTGACTGGTTCACAACAATAGTGCGATCTAAAATAAAAGATGAGCAACAAAAAAAGCTGATGATGATAAACTAATAATAAGCGACTGATTATTTTATTCATTGACTCATCTAGTAGTTAGTTGACTGTCTCCAAAAACCACAGTCTGCATGGTACGCTGTGCCAACCGGAGAAAGCAGCAACGTTTAGCATTTGAGAATCCAGAAAAGCTGAAACTGCAGAGGCTCAAAACTACATACAGTATATTTTCATTTACTCTCATTGCTGGCAAGTGTATGCTGCCAGTGAGTCCTTCTTAACCATACTTAATGCTTCTTAACCATCAAAAATCTCTGGTTTCTGTTTGTCGTCCAGTTGTATTGACCAGTCATGTTTGAGCAGGCTTTGGTTTCATGCTGGTAAACAGTGTGTGTGGAAAGCAAAAGAGGGAGTGCATTTGCAGAAATGCAATCTTGAAACTACTGGAAATTATCCAATGACTAATAAAGTTTGATTTTTATTAGCTCTATTTTGATTTGTCTTTATTCATAAGCGGTCACCAGTGCGGTGAAGGCAGAGAAACGTACCCATTGTTTCTAAAGTAACTAATTTTGCCTGTTTTTACTTTCTCAGGCCTGGTAGAGATCTGCTTGATGCATCCCCTCGATGTGGTGAAGACAAGGTGAGCCACACATCTGACATCCTAAATTCATGCAATACCTCTGCGCGTTTACTAAATGGCTCCTTACAATGACGCCATTTCAGTCCACATCTGCCTCGAATCCTCTTGGTGGGCATTTGCATCTGTGCAGTGAAGTTCCAAGCATACCAGGTCCCCCAGCTCAACATGCCCAGCCAGCTCTGCAATCCACATTTAAGCAGGCCAAGACAAATGCCAAAAGACTTAGACATTTTGTGGGAAATGAAATGCATCATTTACCTATTCGTTCCTCTCACAATGATAATGTTAGATGTTTTCTGTTTTCTAGCCACTCCTATTTTTTTTTTCTTATGTAGCTTTTCAACAAGGCCCAGACCTTTTTCTTCCTTTCGGAAACAGTTTCTGAGACAGACGAGGACTTGAAGAACTTTTAACGGCTTGTTTTCCGTTACCATGTCCTGTTTGTGTGTTATGCAAGAGCGGCAGCAGTCCCGAGCTGCGGAGTGATCAGGAGCCTCACACCACAGCGTCTCAGCCAGCCATAAACAGGTCGTGGGCTACTACTAAAGCTTTATAGGCTTTCACAGGCCCAGCCAAGACCTCTGGCTTCGTTCTGGGCCCCCCTACCCCCATTCACTACTTGTCCGTAAATTGTACTGCTTTTTCTGTCATTTACAGCTGCAGTTTCTTGGTAAATAAATTACTCGGCGTGCCTTTTAAAAAAGTGAGATGGTTGCACTTTAAAGGCAGTGCCACCACCAGAACACAGAAAAGGAAACGCAGGGGATAAAAGCCAGGGGTGAGCGGTGTTGTATTAGTCGATATTCGATACTTTGAAGGCACATAGCGTGATTTATGGTCACGTGTGGAAGCTATAGGGGTTTATTACAGGTAAGTCTTGAGCTCTGCCTGTCCATCCTTACGCGGGGTCAGGGTTAAAAGTGCACTCACTATTTACTTTGTAATGCTCTTCCTTAAAAAGTGGTAAAAGCTGCTCTAAAACTGGACAGGTTTATCTGTTTGTTTTCTGTTTGTGCTGCCATGTGCTGCTGTTGACAGGCAGATTTTGGCTGAGAATGGGTCACTGTAATTTGATTCCTTTGCGTCTTAAATAGGGGAGGGTTTTGGGTTTTTTTTTATTATTTAATTTCACTTGGCACTGTAGTAGGTGTATGAATGCGTAAGCAATAGGTGGTTGCTGTATATTTGGCGTGACAAAGACATACACAGAAGCTTTTGTATCATTACCTTACATATACGATGTATGTGTAAATATGCATTCACACTGTACATGTTCACACACTCAGTATCTACACATGAATTCATAAACCAAGCATTACATACCAGCTAATTGGGAAACCGAGGGAGCTGAAATCTATTAGCAGAAACCTTGGAGCCGAGACGCAGACACACCTCCACCGGGTTTCTCTCCCTCTCTGTCTCTCCCACTCTCTCTCAGGCATGGCTCTTATTAGGCACTGGCTCCTGCTTTATTGTCCACTGGTCCAAATTGAACAGCGACTGGTGTAAATTTACTTTTTTCCACCAACTCTGAATCAAAGGCATTTTTTTCTTTTCTTTTTTTTTCTTTCTCCCTTTTTCTTTCTTTTAAAGTAAACCTGCCCTAATGCGTACCTGCCTTGGATTTGATGTTTACCTGTATGGCAAATGAGGATTTGTCTTTCTCTTCTTTCACTTAAGGGGGAGAAGGACGGGGGCAGTGAACTGCAGATTTAGGACTAGCATCAGCAGCTGGCTTCTCCACCAGAAGCCAAAAACTGCTGTTATGAATCAACAAAATGTAATGTCACGGACCATTTGGCAGCTTTTCCTCCTCCTAGATGACTGATTTGGTAGATAAAGAAATAGCTAGACAATATAATAGTCCTACATATCTATTAAAACACTTTTGAGTAATAATAGCAAGTATTTGTCTAGAGCACACTGGACATTGTTTTAAATATGGGCAAAAGTAAAAGTCTTGTCAGATGACTCACAGTGTGTGTTTTTGCCTTTGCTACTGCACTTTAACTCTCTGCGGTGTGTTTACTGACCAGTCAATCCATGACTCCTGTTACTCACCTTTGCTAACAAGTACATCTATCTTACATCTGAGGGACTCCCACTGAGCCCACCTGCCATCAGTTTGACTTATAACCTCTTTCATCATTGAAAGGGAGTTAAACATGGAGTTTTTTATGCACAAGAAAGTGTTTTGTATATTTGAGCAATAGATGAATTGGTAGAGGTTCTGTCTTGATAAAGACTTATTTTACTGGAAAGTGTGAATTGGCACTTTTGATAATATGCTTTACATTTCCATTTATTTTGATACAATTTCAGAGAAATTGATTTAATACATGCCATTCAGAGGTTATAACTTTTCTTATTGCGTGCCACTCAAGATAGTAATCAGCCCCAGATATAAATGTAACATACTTCACATAAAGTAAATAGTTAATTGCCCCTCACCCTGATACTCCCTTCATGGACAGAGGCAGAAATATGGAGGTGAAGATGGGGGTGAGGGGGTGGTATGACGTGGGGAGGAAGGGCAGTCGTCACTTTAGCCGAGAGAGACGGTGGGACCGGAGTTACAGCTTTTCATTAACCTGGAAACCACCTAGTTACATGGTTCATGGGCTGGTCTCAGCTCACTTGGAGGTAACAAAGGGTGTCGGGCGGCACTTTCTGCAGGGGGCTGTGCGCTCGGGGCACCCCATCTGAATCTGATCAGGTTCCCCCTCTCATTAGAGAGTCTCAATGAGCCCGCATTTCCCTTCATGTTGAGATCCTGTTACATGGAGCTCCACCCTTATAAACATGCATGTGCAAACATACTCACACACACACACATCTGAAACAGCTTCCCATCAACCCTTATGTTATGCTTTCTCGCAGAGAGCGGAACCACGCCTTCCTCACGTCCGTGTGCCTAAGTAGCTTGTGTCTTAGTGAAGCTATTGCAGCTTCCACAGTACGTACATAATCTGATGTGTTTGTTTTGATAAGCGACCAAATTTTTTAAGCAATAGCGCTGACAGAGCCACTCCTTCGTCTCGCTTTGCCCTCTGCACTCTTTCTTTTGGCTGTTACAGTTTTTTTATTCTTTCCTTTCTTATTCCCTTTGTTCCTCTGACTCGATTTTTCCTCTAACTGCTCTTCATTCAACTTTTTAAACTTTTAAATACAAACTTTTCTTCTGTTTTTGCATTCTTCTGTGGTTTCAGTTTTTCAGCAAAAGTCTCAGTTAACCTATTGTTGATTTAACCACTACATTTGTTAATATAAACCTTATTACATAACTACTTCATCAATATAATGTGGAATCTATTGTTTAAACTTGCATCCTTTCTTCTGAATTTGTAGTTAGTTGAGTGATTATATAATCCTTTGTTTAAGGTTCCTCAGTTGTACATGTTTAGAAGATTTGTATTGAATTGTGCAATTCTGTAAATTGTGTTGTATGACATGGCTGTCACTGCAAACCACTAAGCCTGCCAGTAGCTTGTTTCAAGCTTGATTAGAAAAACCTGGTATAAGCCCTCAATTGGGGTGGTATCCATGGAAACACTACCTCCATTTGGTCACAGCACGCATGAAACTTGGTGAGCTTGAAAGTGCTCTTTGATGAGGGCTTTGACAGATGACATCCAGGCTTTTTTTTGGGCAACACGTCACAGTACTAAGGATAGTGAGAGGTTTTAGGCCTCCTCTCTCCATCGCTGTTTGCCCCCAGCTGCTTGGTGAACCCCTGTGCACTTAAGGAAGAATCCCTGACACAACCCTCAAACAGCAGGCTACAAAGCAGCAGCAGTCTGATAGCTGATCTTTCCTTGTAAAGGAACAGGCAGGTCAGCAGCAGTCAAGCTGACTTCTAATCCCCCCCAACAGTCTGAGTCTGCAGGGAAAGACTTCACTCAAAATGTAAAGCTAGACGCATGCCGGGTGCATGCAGGATAAACCCAGCTCAGCCAGTACACTGCACCAATTCGCAAGCATGAGCTTTTGAGCTGTGAGTGCAGTTCAAAAGGCAGACGGCCAGTCTTTTCATGGGAAGAGCAGAACAGCATATTTGGCAGGATTACAATATGAGTAGACATAGTCTAGTTGTATTCTATTGTATTTCTGAAGGGTGAAGAATGCAGTTGAACAAAATTGTTTATCATTTATGTCCATTATACAATTATACTTACAGTACCAAGTCTGCTATCCTAGTAACACACAATCATTAATTATTTATAATAGTGCACTAAGTATACTACAGTAGTGTGGTAATTATTTTTACCCATATTGAGCATAGCATTGTTGGAGACAATCCTCAGTCAAGCCAAGTCAGCAATCAAAGTACATCAGGCATTTTAGTGCCAACTTACATCAAGTGATACCTTTCTATATATCCAAATGGCAGCACTTAAACAGTATGGGGTGCTCTGTTTAAGCTCTTTTAGCTTGTCTGTCTTCACTGCTTTCTCTGCAAGCTGCTTTGCAGCCCAACTCCTCCTTTTAATCCTGTGTAGTCAATTCTGTGTCCACTGCCATTAATGTCAGCTCTGCTCTGTAACCTAGGAAGCTTTACTCCTGCTTTCCCTGCCTCAGGCTTTTCCATTTATGCACTTGGAAGGGCAAGTAGAGACTACTAGAACAGCACCGAACCACCAAATATAAATTACTGCAAATGGAAATAATAATTTTCTTTCACTAAAGCGGTCCTCACTGAAATGCAAACGATGTAGGAAGGCAGAAAGTAAGGGCGCGGTGGTTTGAGGAGGTGTATCGGCTGAGCCATCCCACATTTATGCTGACAGTTTGTCTTGTCGCAGGCCTACAATTAACATTCGTGGTTTTGTTAACAGTAACCATAATCTTTCTCCAACCAACTTTTTGAATGTGCCTAACCTATACCTTTTTTTCATCATGACCACAATTTTTCCAAAACCCTTGCTATACTATGTTAAACTTTCTGCAGATGCTGCTGCTACAAAAAAGACGAAAAAATAGACAGGGGATGGGCTTGTTGTTGTCATCCAGAAAGCTACAATCCTTCTTTGTTGTCAAACTGTACGCCTGAGGATGATGTCAGAATTAGGTCACTGCTCTTTATGCATCAAGTGCTGTCCTCATTGGTACTCGCCCGGTATGTAAAACCAGCCTACGTCAACATTCATTCAGGCTTTTCTTTGGAGCTGTTACAGAAACATTACTAGATCCAATTAAGTAAGCCTGCTATTGTGACATTAATGGAAATTTTGACATGTGACTGACATATTAAATTTGCGTTACATTAACAGAAAGGGATGCATGTCTGAAAGAGGCTCATGATGTATGTGATGTAACTGCCTACTTATTTTAATCGTAGTTTGAACTATAAAAAGGAGAAAAAATCCAGAAAAATAGGCTTTAAAAACCGCACCCAATACTTTTACAGTTGTGACAGATGTTGCTCGAGTTACTCGCAGCTGTTGAAGCTATAACTAACAGTCATATGGATTACGATAGAAATTTCTGTCATAGATGGAGCATATGTGCCTGTCAGGGTTTGCACTTTGTAGTTGAGCACCTGTAATCATTATCAGTGAAGAGGTTCACATTCCAGTGCACTAATTACAGGGTAAAAACATAGAGGGCTTTGATTTCACTACACCCTGCCTGTGCTGCAACCACACTGCTGCTCCCCCGCCGCACCATCTCCAAACTCAGACATACATGTCTGTGCATCCCTTATACATCCTTTATTTACTTTCATCACCAACATTCCAGCCTCCTGCAAGAACCCATTTCCACATTTGAGTCGCTTTTAAAACAAAATTTCAAGCAGAGCTAAAATTGCTGTTGTTTCGGGATTGCAACTTGTAATTACACAGCTGTTTGGTAATTAATTTACTCTGCAGAATGCCTGCATTCTGTCACTCTTACCGCTTACCGGTCCCTTCACTGGGTGTGGTCGTGGGGGCGCCCTGCCTGACACGGACACCGGTTTTCTCCACCTGTGACGGTCACGTGTTTCTGGATTTCTGCAAAGGTCGTTTGTGTCGATTCTGTGAT